>JAVSBV010120566.1:0-33925 GCA_033117975.1 Parotocinclus spilosoma | reverse complement strand
CTTAACTGAGGCAAGTGAGGCCTGCAGTTCTTTGGACGTTGTAGTGGGGTCTTTTGTGACCTCTTGGATGAGTCGTCGCTGCGCTCTTGCGGTAATTTTGGGCGACCGGCCACTCCTGGGAAGGTTCACCATTCCGTTCACCATTCCGTGTTTTCACCATTTGTGGATAATGGCTCTCACTGTGGCTCACTGGATTCCCGAAGCATGCACCTGCACATGCACCTTTTTAGATTTTTTGCTGCTTGTCTGCCCACTTTTCCCCTCTACCTATCATATCTTTGGTGAACAAGCATATTCTGCTAGATCTGTTCCTTGCATCTGGAACTCTCTTCTCTTCACAAATCCAACATTTTAACTAATAAAGCACCAAGCCTCTATTTTTAAAAACTTCTTTAATTATATTATAAGTACCAAACCCAAACATTTTTAAATGTAAGCAACAGAAGCAACCTATTTATGTAAAGCAAAAGAACCAACTAAAAAGAATAAAATGGGAGGACTGAGAATTACATATTATGGCTTTCTTTTTCCGATTTGCTTCACTGGTGCTCCTTAGGAAGCTAATCCTTTCAGTCATGCTCCAAAATCTGCTGGAAAGTCTTCAGTGAAGAATAAAGGCTTCTATAGCAGCAAAGAATATGTTTATGCCCTTGTTTTGAGATGTGATGTTCAGGTGAGGGTGGTGCACAAACTTTGGGTTATGTAGTGTGTATCCATATTTGTGTGGACAAGGACTATTATGGACCAAGATTATGGTGTTCATACCCAGCTGGAGACCTTACCGTGACCTTACGGTGCAGCTGCAAGTCAGGACTGGGAGGAGAGAAGGGAAATAGAGGCACGTTGAAGCAAATAGGATCTCTGCAACACACACACATATACATGCACACGTACACACGTGGACACACGCATACATCGTACACAGATACACACAGCATCAAAGTCTAGTAAACTGAGCAGGGAGGTAAACCACAAGCAAAACATTCAGATAGTCACTTTACAATTGCACACTTACAGGAACAAAACCTTTTCTCCAAAGCAATGTTTAGGTCATTGTTATTGGGAAAGGGGAAAAAGTGGCCTATCCGGGTTATCAAAGTGTCACCTGTTTAGCACACTGACATGAAAAAAAACAAAAGCTCCAAGCAACTCACAACATACAGCAAACATTAATGAAAACAACCTGCATTAAACCAAGTGATCGTCAGATACTATAAAAATGTTCCTAATGAGCTCTGTAGCACATACTGGGAAGTTCCTATATGTGTATGTGCTTGTGAGGCTGCAGATGTGTGTGTACCAAGTAGCCTGGTCAGAATTGAATAGACACAGAGATGACAGAGGTACTGTAGCCAGAGCCGTCCCTAAAGGCTTTGCTGCAAAATGTCTTTCACCACCTTCTTTGCAAGCCAGAGGGTGAAGTGCATGTCAGTTATTGTGTAGGACAGTGGTGTGTGGAATATGTGTGTACACTGTATTGTCAAAGTACTACTCATTATAACATTATAAACTCATATCAGGTCATAATTAAATCTGCAATTTCCAATTTTCTCTAAATGTGGTTTTGCACTGTAGCTTTGTACTGTCCCCTACAAAACTGTGGCCACAAATTAAATGTTTTGTGCATTTTCTGAATTAAAAGCAAGCAGCAAATTTACATATCTACATACACCGATATGTCAAAACATTATGGCCACCTGGTTCGCAAAAATATTTAGGTAGGTGGTGTGTGTCAAATCAACGTCCACAGAAATGCCCAGGCCCACAACTGACTTCTTCCCACATTACGTCCTGGTGCCATCACTACGCAATTCATACATGAACACCAACCAATCATGCACCAGGGGTGCCAAAACATCTTCACAAAACTGTTCCAGAGTGATTAGGTTCATGTTCAAACATCTGGATGAAATTAGAGATTGCGGAATAGTTTACCAGAACCCCAGCTGTCCAAAATAACACTGTTCTTTATGTGGGAGGGGGGGTGTCAAGTTTATACATCATTATGAGGACTGGTGTCCCCACAATGATAGAAATGTTTAATATCTTAAACCTTGTGGGGTCATTTTGATAGTCCTGCTTTTTTTTTGATAGTCCTGATTCCCCCCCAGGGGTTAAAGTTAGATGTGCACAATATTTCTTTGGCGTGGAAAGTCCATGCAATGATAGAAATGCAAATGTGTGCATGTGTTACACCAGTGATATGTTTTCCCTGAGGTTGTATACGTGGTCTCCACTCAGCTGCTCACAGACGTTTGTTTTGCTATCCTAGTGAGGACATTCCATTAGCATGAATGACAAAGGACTACTGCAACTAATTAATGCTAATAATGTGAATGATGCAGGTACATTTGCAGTCACAAATACAACAAGACACGACACATACACACACAACAGGTTAATAAGAAGCATCCACTACACCCTTGGTTACAAATACACTAAACCAGTTCTCTCACACACCACTGCATAAATTAAGTTAAATATGCATTAAATATGAATATTTATTCTAACGTGTTTTAGTTGTACTTTCACATTATAAACCTCAAACAGCAAAGTAGAAAAAGGTTTAAAAATTCTGGTTAATTATTTAAATTCATCTTCCAACTAACAGCCCAGTCTCAATTGTAATGGTTTTGTCATCACTTGTACTGGATTTGAATACTTCAGAATTAAACCTGGCTTTTCTTTGAGTATTCCACTAGTTTATGGCAATGCAAAGAATTCACAATGGTTGGAAAGAACTTAAAAGTAGTTATAGCTAAGATTAAGTGCTCTGTTAATTTATGATGGCTTTGTGACAAGAGGCATTGTTTGAAACTCATTTGTACTTATGAAGCCATGTGGCAAAGTATTTTAATTACATGAAGATGCCTTTAACCAGAGAAATTTACAACTGATACAATAATCCAATCAAAGCAATGGTGTGGATTAAAGGCCTCGCTCAAGGACCCAACAGTGACAGCTTTATAGAGATGGGATTTGAACTCTGGACTTTCTGGTCAATAGTCTAGTATCGAAACCAATAGGGTATTGCAGTTTCCACTAGGTTAGTGCAACTTTTTGGACTGAAATTCAAGCAATATATTTGGCAACAAAATACAGCATACATACTGTGAAGCATGGTATAAACTGCATTATGTTGTGGGTTTGTTTTCAAAGTGGCTACTGAGAAATTGTTCAGGATTTAAATGAAAATCAGTACTGCCAAGTACACCCAAACCATTTTTACAACCTTAATGCTGGTCAGCAGAAGATGGGCAGGTTAGTCACCTTCCACCATGCCAATAAATGTCACTGAGTGGCCCTGACCTAAAATATACTTGAATCTGTATTATCAATCAGCTTGTGAGAAAAAAAGCATTTCAAAGCATTATGATGATCTTATATATTACTGAATATATTTTAACCCTAAAGAAAAAATTGCAAAAGTTTGTATTAACTGCTTTTGTTTAAAAAATTAAACAAAAGGACAAGGAACAGCAAATGTCTCTCTCTCCCTCTAGTTTCTCACTTTGTGAAGAAAGCTGACCGCTCCCACAGCAGCAGAGGAACTTGACAGAATGCACTACTACTGCCTCTTATCTAACCAAAGGGCAAAAGGCAAATATGAAACAGAGAGAAGACAGGGAGATACAAACTCAGTGTAGGGCATGTTTGGACTCACTCCAGTTCCAACACCTCCTATAAAACACACCGTTATCTCTCTCATAAGCAGCTGTGACACTGGAAAGTAGGGAGGTCGTGATAGAAAAGATTCCAAAGAATACATTGAAATCCCTTAATATGAAACACACACAAAAGAAAAACTCACACAAAAGAGTCAAGCTTCACTTTGAAATAAGATTCAAGATTCAAATAAATTCAATTCAATAATTCAATAATACACTCAAATTGCTTCAGGAAGCAGACAGCTGGACAGACAAATAGAAAGAGTGACGTATTGATGTGTCTAAATACTTATGTATTGCATAAAATCAGTATTTGATCACCAACCAACCAGCAGGGATCCTGGATCTCACAGACCTGTTGGTTTTTTTTTAAGAAGCCCTCCTATTCTGCACTTATTAAGGATGAACCCCAACCATAAAGCATGGGGGTGGAAACATCATACTTTGCTTTATTTCATATGAATTATTTAAAAATCATACAACATATGTATATACAGTGGGAAAATTAAGTACTTGATACACTGCCGATTTAGCAAATTTTCCCACCTAAAAAAATGGAGAGGTCTGTAATCTCTATTGTAGGTACAATTTAACGGTGAGAGACAGAATCTAAAAGAAATCCAGAAAAATCACATATTATTTTTACACAATTTTCATAAAATTCATATTTAATACAAAAGAAAAACAGAACTTAATATTTGGTACAGAAATATTTGTTTGCAATTACAGAGATTAGACGTTTCCTGTGGTTCTTGACCAAGTTTGTTTTTAAGATCTTCTCCAGATCTTTCAAAGTTTCGAGGATGTTGCTGGCCAACATTGAGTTTCCGCTCCAAAGATTTTCTATTGGGTTCAGGCTTGCAGATTAGCTAGGCCACTCCAAGACCTTAAAATGCTTCTTACAGATCCACTCCTTAGTTGCTCTGGCTGTGTGTTTTGGCCCGACATGCTGGAAGACCCAGTCACGACCCATATTCCATGATCTTACTGAGGAAAGGAGGATGTCTGCCAAAATCTTGCAATATATGGACCCATCCATCCTCCTTTCAATAGGGTGCGGTTGTCCTGTCGACTTTGCTGAAAAGAACCCCAAAGTATTATGTTTCCAACCCTATGCTTCACAGTCTTGAGGTTGTACTTGTTCTTCCTTCAAACATGGCGGGTAAAGTTCATACCAAAAACCTCTATTTTTGTGGTCTCATCTGACCACATGACCTTCTCCCATGCCTCCTCTGGATCATCCAGATGGTCATGGACATTTGCTGGCATGATAAGAGGGCCCTTCAGGGTTTTAATCCATGACGGCAGTGTCTTACTAACAGTCTTCTTTGAGTCTCAGCTCTCTTCAGGTCCACCGGTGTAGTTCTGTGCTGATTTCTGACCTTTCTCAGAATCATGCCTTCCCCATGATGTGAGATCTTGCATGGAGCCTCAGACTGAGGAAGACCGGCAATCATCTTGTGTTTCTTCCATTTTTAAGAATTGCACCAACAGTTGGTGCCTTCTTACCAAGCTGCTTGCCCATTGTCATGTTGCCATTATCAGCCTTGTGCAGGTCTACAATTGTGTCCCTTTGGTCTTGGACATGGTGGAGAGGTTGAAGTATGATTGACTGTGTATGTGAACAGGTGTATTTTATACAAATAAGTTCAAACAGGTACAATTAATACAGATAATGAGTGCAGAATAGGAGGGCTACTTAAAGATGAACTAACAGGTCTGTGAGAGCCAGAATTCTTGCTGGTTGGTTGGTGATCAAATACGTAATTTATGCAAGAAAATGCCATCTTACTTATTTAAATACTTATTTTACCTCTGCATTCTATGTAGGTCGGAAAACGTGCAAAATTTGCAGAAAATACTTGTTTTATCCACTGTGTATATATAGGGTTGGCTATAGCAGCCCGGCCGGGTATATTGATCATGAGGATCCCGACGGACAGTTCTGGTGGAAACGTCTCCGTCGTTCTTGGTGGTATGCTGACATTACCCTGGATACCGTGGCTCTTGATACATCACAAAGACTTGCTGTTTTGGTTATGAGCCAGCAAGACGTGCACTAACAACTTGTCCTCTTATAAACTCTGGTAACTGTGCTCTAACCCTGCTAATTAAACCTTCACACTCTGCTCTTACTGGTGCAATGTGCAATTAATGACGATTGGCCACAAGGTTGGTTCAATTTAGCCATGAAACCTCCCACACACATATACCCAATTTATTTTGGTACATTCCTTTGTTCCTTTCCAGCAGTGATTGATGTAACCTGTAGTGACAGCTCATGTAGAGGATTTCCAGCCTAGTTAGGTTTGACTGTAGAAGTGTTCAGGTATCAGAAACATAAAAAGGATAAATGATTGGCTATAGTTCGCAACAGTCAAATCTTAGCATGGACACAACAAAGAGGGTGGACTGGTTAGCCAAACCTGCTCACAGCTTCATAGATCCCTGGTTTGCTTCTCAGTCTGGTCTCTGTCTAGGGTTGGTTCCTGCCTCGCAACTTGTTCGGTAAGGCTTTGGCTCTCTGCAGCACCAAATTAGATTAGGCAGGTATGAAATTGAATTAATTGATTAATTTGGAGGGCTAAGTTACACTTCCTCCATATGCATTAACTGAGCTTTTCATAATCTTTTCTCAATATCTTTGTCTAATTTCCCAACTTGTTCAGTACTGAACTTCAGTAAATATACTCCTAAAAAATTTGGAAATGAAATATACCCCATTTGTTTTGAGCAGTGTAAATGTAGAAATATTTAAACATTCTAATTGCCAGCAACTTATCTAATGATATTTGTTTACATTTGTTATTGGTTGCCCAGACCAGCACAGAAGCAATGCCTTTTAGCACTTACGCAGTATTATAACTACATTTCCTTTTGACCCTGATGACTCAGACAGTATGATTGATATTTTTTACATTTAGAGTCTAATAGGACAATGTCATTCACTGTACCCATACCTCTACAGTAATAATGCTTTTTAAAATCTGATTTAATATAAAATATTTGATTTAAAATATTTGCATTCTCTGATACCACAGATGTGCAATGTGCAAATCTGATCAGGGATTCATTACTGGTTGAGACTGAATACTCTGTTGTAAAAATAGTACTGACAAACTGTGCAATGTAAATATAACAGTTTTGAAATGGACATTCTTAACTAAGCAAATATTTTATGTACAGAGATAAGATTACCACATTGTTAATAACAGGTGTAATGCTTTTTTATCTACTGAAGTTGCTTTAAAATCGCTATGTGGGCAGTAGTTTGGAGTGATGACAGACCAGTGGAGAAATGTCTCCACTCGTCATTCGTTAAAGTCAGTAGGTCTGCTTGGCCTCTGCAGTTTATTAAATGCTACATTGTTGGAGTATCACTTCACCTAAATAGCTGTAGTGTGTGTAGCTACAGCAGTGTACTACCCCTGGCAAAAAATATGGACTTACTGCACTTAGAGGATGTTCACCCAGCTTGTTTTACTTATAAATAAATAAATAAAAAATATGACAACAAACCGTTTTTTTGTTTGTTTGTTTGTTTAACAGCTAATCATTCTGGCTTTGTGGTGGGTACATTCCATTAATTTGATTACATTTTAATTCATTACATTTTTGCCCGTATCAAGTATCTCTTTAAAAAATAAAAATAATAAGAAATTCCAGGTAGTAATACTCCTCCTCTGGTTTTTAGGACACCCTGACTTTATGGGCTTTACAAATAAAATCAATATTCTACATGAAATATCATAAATAAGTGGGGAAAGTGCCTTGTTTTCTTCAGAGTCATCTTTATATGTTTTATTAAAACAGCACAGAACAGAATCATGCTTTTTTTTGTGTATAGTTGCACCAAATTTTACTTTTGCTATATAGTGTTTCAATTAACAGCTACCATATTTTGCCCATGTTTTTTTCAATTAACCAAGTCTAAGTGCTTTAGTTAATTTCTTTTATTTTGTTATGTATAATGTGTATAATGTATAATTTGTACAAACTACAAGGTGATTCTATATTTTTTCACTTGATAATATGCTATTAATCAAAATAATTACATTTAAATTGTGTGATGTATGCCATAATGTTCTTGCTTGGTGTCATGTTAATTTGCTATGCAACAAAAAAGCCAGGATGGACATCCAAAAAGTGTGTGTTTATTTTCAATTGCCATTAGTAGGAGGTGACTGAGCCATCCTAGAATTACTGGGGGCCTGATTTTAAGATGGACTTCCTAGGTTTGATCTCCATTGTCAGGTTTCTTACTTATATGATCCAGAATGGACTTCTGCAGTGTTACCATTATTCTTCAATTATTTTATACACCTTCTATGCTTAATTAAAAAAAGGTCAAAATATCCCTTTCTGCAGTGGCCTTCATGAGTTCATAATTAATAAATTTAACTTGCTAACCAAATCCTCATGAGCCAATTATTTAAACATGGCTTGTTGGAATGGCCAATATTTTATCCATCATTATTTTTCACATTTCAGCCCCACTTGTCCTGATCAGAGTCATGCATTTCTGGCAAATATCCCAGAGAACAAGTGTGCTCTGGATTGGAGAGGTGATCACTGTTGCAGCACCACAGTCCAACAACACGACTCCCCTCCCCCTGATATAACAGCTTGCCCAAGTACAAGATACCACTGAGACTTGTCTGTTCTAGACCGCCGTGCCACCTAAGTGTGCCAAGATAATATTTTTGAGAAAATAAAAAGTAATTGTCATTGAAAGTCAAAGTCATTGAAGACCAAAGATGGGTAGATGATGATGTAATATAATCTTTCAAAATAATGTCCCTCAAATATTGACTGCGGATTGTGGAGTGGATTTACACATTTCTCCCTCTACAGGAATCTGGAGATGTTTCAGTGCATAAAGGGCAAGGGTGCAAGTTAAGATGAACACCACTAATCTCTGATCCTTCAGACAGCGCTGCAACAAGAACTGCCATTCATCAATATCTAATATAAATCACATGGGCAAAAGATTACATTGGCAAACCTTTAGCAAGCACTGCAATATGGTCATACATAAACAAATACCACTTTACTGTACAAAAAAGCATGCCTTATGCAAAGTCAAGAATATTTAATTGTCACATTTAATTTTTAGCAAGTACAATCTGCAGTGAAATGAATCATCAACCCGTCTGGACATACAATATAACAAACTCGTTGGGGGGACAGGACAGGAAGACATAAATGAGAAAAAATTGAATACGGTAGATAAAAAAACACTGCCCACCTACTATTCTCCTAGGAGCATGCCATGTTAACCATTACTTGAAACAGAGTCAAGTACTCTGAACTTGGAGACATCTAGGATGGACACAATGTAAACAGGCATTCCTGAACCATTTTGGAAGAAACTGAAGCCCAGCGTAAATTAAAGTAAATGAATATTTTAGTGCAATGTTATTCTTTTAAGATTAGATCATATTTTCCAGCTACACCCAGACATTTATCAACAGGACAATGCAAAACAATCTAAATCAGATAATGTTAGTTAACTGGAATTCCTTCCAGTCTTTCTTTGAGAAACATTATTTTAAAACATTTCTTTCAAGCGTTTATTAACAAAATGGAGATCATCTGCCCATCTTTGTTCCTCAAATACTCTTTTTTGGATGCTGCTTTTGTTCCAAATCATCATTACAGTTACTTGTTGACATCACTTGTATGCAAATCACATAATTATTTAGGTTTTTACCTAATTATTAAACCCAAATCGCACCTGTTTTTGTAATGTTTTGCAGACTTGAAATGCAGTAATGGATGGCTATTAAGAAATGAAATGAAGTTGATCAGACAAAACATGAGATATTTCAGGTTCATACTGTCACACTACTGAAACAGTGACATCTACATGTATGACAGTCAATACACATTTTCACTATACAAGTGAGCAAAACATCCATCTAATCAAACAGGTATTAACTATTACATAGGATTGTAAATGAAATATTTTTACTTAACTCATGTGTGATTCAGAACAGATTATCTATCTATTATCTATCTTCTTAACCTGCACATCTCAGCCTGAACATCCTGCCCACCACCACCTCATGTCTGGGCTCTGGTTTTGCCTTTGGTTGATAAACCCCTGTCTGCCATGTTATTCTGTATCTTCTACTCCATAAGACAAACAGAATATCAGTTTATGTGTCAGAAACAGCTTCAAAAATGCTTCAAGTCATTATTGCTCATCACATTATAAAGCTTCCATATGTAACCTGTTCAAGTATTTCACTTAAAAATGTCCTTGTCAAAAACATCACCTAAGAATAAAATCATATTGTTGTCTTCTGTCTTAAAAGTCTCAAGTCTCTTAGGGAAGACCTCTGTCCATGTCTAACATAAAACATTACAGCTGTGACACATTTTCAGTCTGTTTGCAAGTCAGTAAAACAGATTTTAAATTCAAATCTCACTGCTTCCCAATGAAAAAAAATATTTAAAAATTTTTTAAATTAAAATAATAAAAAACGTTTTTTTAGATTCACTAAGTTACATGTAACAGGTGTCTCCATTTTCTCTTAACTATAGCACCTGTTTCCGTCTTAAATTCATATGATCTACTTCAAAACTGCCTTTTCCCCAGAAACTATGAGATTAAAATGGTCGGAATTACACTTGGTAACCATTTCCTCAACTTACTGAATAACTTATATTCATCTGTTATAATATGCACATTAACAATGTAGACTGTTTTTAGCTCCAGTTTTGAGTGTTTTACTTTCTGATGCAGACTTGTTTGGAGTCCCTGCACTAGTGCATTACAATGATCCAAACCACCAAGTAAAGATTCTGCTTTGTGACTTTGACTTTAAGCATGTGTCTCTTTTTCTGTTTATATTTCTGAAAAGCTTTTTAGGCTTTTCCATTAGTCTGAGGATAGCCTGGGGATAAGACATTGTGTTAAAATTCTCACAATTGGCTAAATCTTGTGAATTCCTAAGATGAGAAGAGTGGTCCATTATCTGACATAACAGTATCAGGAATATCTTGACTTGCAAAATAAGCTTTCAATTTTCATATCACAGTGATACCACATATGGCTGGTGCACTTCCTTGCACTTTGTTTTCTGTAAATAAATCCATACCCACCTTTTCCATTGTCTATTGGGCATCACATAAGGGTATACAATCTCTGTCTGTTTTTTTATTATATTTTGCTATGTATGACTTCCACACAGTACATGCACTCTCTTGCCCATCTAAGGCAGCCTTCAGCTAGGTGTAAAGAGTAGATATGCTGTTTGATCCCATCTTTGTGGGTACCATGGACTATTATGAACTGAAATGAACGTTGAACAGACATTTATTATTCACATAGTCTGCTGCTGTATGCTGCTGTAATGTATTAAGGGTATTTTTAGACAACTGCATGCACACAAACATAAAGGCTTCAGCGATAATGCTGAAAACATAAATGATAATTAATGAATGAATTAATTCATAATATCATAATTGACATTTGCAAGAGATTACTTTGCACCCTTTGTCAATCACTATCACCAATCACTATCACTGTCACACAAATGTCACTTTACTGTGCTAAAAACAAGACTTATGTTATACATGTCACAAAACAGAATCAAGTACTCTGGACCTGGAGACATCTGGGATGGACACAGTGGAAACGTGTAATGTGGTCAAAAAAGAAGTCTTATGTTCAAGATGTTCAGAAGCAGAATCAGCCTCTCTGGGCTCCGAGGCATCTGGGATGGCTCATCACACACTAAAAACATAAATTGTGGGTACATTTTAGATGTATTTTAAAAAAATGGATGTCCATGCACTTCAGACCAAAAATGAAATGGACCATCCAGGCTGTTATCAGCAAAAAAAATCAAAAGCCAGGGTTTGATATTGTATGGTATATTTGTGATGGCAGCATTCAGTGAAGTACATTAAGATTTTAGAGCATATGCTGCCTTCAAGACAACATCTTTTAGAGGTTCTACGCATCTTTATGCAAGACATGGCAAACCCACATGCTGCACTCATTACAAAGACATGGCTATGGAATAGAGAGTACTGGTACTGGACTGACGTGCCTGCAGTCTTGATGTGTGCCAAATAGAGAATGTGTGGCAATTTTTTTAATGAAAAGCACAACAGATACAACCTTGTCTGGGTCTTTTTTGAGTCTGCACACATTTAGAGAGTTTTTGGGGGTTTTTTAGTTTGTTTTTTATTTTTTTATTATTTTTTTCAGTTTGCTCAGTTGGGGCTGTGGGCCTAAATATTAAGTTAGATAGATATATAAGCCTAGATATAAGCTGCATTAAGATTATGCTTAATTGTAAAAAGTGCTGTATAAAATTTGACTTCAATTTCTGATTTCAGATTAAAAAATGCATCCTTATGCAGTGGTGTCCATTCAAAATTCAAATGTTTTCAGGTATTTTGACTCATCAATTACCTGGCTAGGATTCACTTTTTATTTCACACCCTGTAAATAATAGCTTGTGTTTGGGAGTATATAATTTATAGTTCGCAGAAACAAGAAATCCCATTGGTTTGTTTAGTGGTTTTGAATTGATGCATACTCTTAGTTTGCCATTAGGCTTTTGTACCATACCACTTATCCAGTCTGTATTTTAATCAAGTGGTGCAATAATTCTGGTTCTCTGTAGTTCTTCCTTTAAAGGTTTCATAATAGAGACAGAAACCATATTCTTCGCAAGTCTGAGAGGTATTTACTGTGGGTTATTTAGTTTGTATTTCACGACAACCACTACCTGAAAATAAATCACTGTACTTACGGTTTACTTTCTCCACTGTCCACTCTCTAGCATTTTTATCTTTTGTTGACCACAATACCTATACTTTTTGTTCACATTGTTCTGATTTCTTGACTTCCTCAGTCTCATTCTGCATTTTCCTATTTTATTAGAGCACAGTGTTTGTTTTATTCACTTTTTTTCAGGGTTGAGTGGGTTTATGTCTAGCATGCCAAACTTAACATCACATTCAAACTGGAATTTTACAAGTTGTTTTTCTTGTAACACACCAAAAAATTGGGCTTGCATTTAACTTCAAATTAATTTTCTTTTCCACATTTCTTGCATGCAGCAATATTATACTATATTATAGACCAAAGCCTTTCATGGTATAGGGTTGTGCAAGAGCCCTTGGTGAAGGTCATTTTCAGCATTAATGCAGAAAAGTACATTGAGGTTTTAGAACAACATTAATCACTTACAGATTGCATATTTCCCAGTGATGTCCATTCATTTTGCAACAAGACAATGCAAAGTCAAATCAAAACTATTTAGAACTAAAATATAGAAATCCATTCTTTCTTTGAGGAGCATTGCTTTAAACATTTCAATATTTTTTCATGCACTTGACAAACTGGACACTGGGTAATGTGTTAGAAATTAAAGGATGCCACATTCTATGATGGAAATGAAAATAATCCAAAATTACCAAACAATGATGCAGCGGGCTAGTACATTTAGCCAAAATTCCATAGGCGCAACTCTGAATGGTGCTCAGTAGTTTGTTTGGCCTCCACATGCTTGCATGCATGCCTGACAATGTTGCCATGATCTTAATGAGACGACAGATCCAGATCTGGACCAGGGCATCACTGAGCTCCTGGGCAATCTGAAGTGTAACCTAGCAGTGTCGGATTGACTGAAACATAATGTCCCAGAGGTGTTCTCCTGGATTAAGGTTAGGCAAGCAGTCAGTGGTATCAATTGCTTTATCATCCAAGAACTGCCAGCATACTCTCACTTGCACCTGCATTTAATCTCTTAAACTTGTTGTTTTGTTGGGCATCATTATAGATCATGCATAAGAAATAAGTGTAATTTTGTTTGTAAGTATTAACCAAAATGTCTCACCCACTGATACGTGGTAGCATCCATCTCCATATCACTACAGGGTGCACTTACCAGAGTACCAAAATGAAAGTTAATAATCCTAACCTCCATCTTGCATGCGTTTATAATAAACAATTAATGTTTTCAGTTACATTGAAAATTAATGTTTGTTCAAGAAAGCTATTTAGAATGTGAGGTAGTAAATGTCTTTAGGCATCATGGTGTCAAGTGTTGGGGATGTGAAATAAGGAAATACGACAGCAGCAAATGAAAAAAATATATATGTTGGCCTCTGCAGCTCCAATGCCTGCAACATTTAGTATTTAACACCAAATCCATAGATGTACATGGGTACATAGGTCACAGTTGCAATTGCAGAGATGGCAAGAAAGTGTCTTCCACATTTTTAGCCGCAGTACCACCTTTGATGTGCTTCTCCTGAGTTTTAATAAGTATGTATCTTTCTGTTGGCCAAGGCTGTCAATCAAATTGGAAGGACAGTGTGGAAGTTTAAATGAGGGTACTGGTATGGGTTTTTTTTTTTTTTGGTTTGTTTATGGTTGCTGTCAGCGTTAATGGCCATATCAGCCACAGACAGAAGGCTACATAGATATACAAGTCACACTGGGACTAACTATATATGCACTATATAATTTAGCATAATAATAAACCTTACGTATATATTCGGACTGTGGAAGGATCTGGAGTTGGAGTAAACCCACAGGGACACTGGGCAAACATGCAGACTCGACCCTCCATCTAGGATCAAGCCCAGGACCTTCTTTATTCCTCCTGTATGAAACCCTGTGAACCCCAGCACAATAATGTAATTGCACAACAGTTTATCTGATTATCTTGCCATTTTGATCTTATGAATAGCAATAGACCGTGAATTGAGCTTTAAGGAACACCAGGACAGTACAGCACAGTACTATTAAGGCCAACCAACGTTTAGGGCATTTGAATCAGTTCTTCTGTTTGTGTGTTTACGTATGCCTGTACTGTTGGCAGCCCCCTTAATTTAATACATCTTCCTGAGCTCCTGCATTCTGTGCTAGATTCAGCACAAATTACTTACAAAAGTAATTTCTAAACCACATTTAGCCATGGTCAGCAAATATTCGGTGTCCCAATTTCACTTTCGGTATTATGCATTTTGCTGAACCCAAATCAAACTATTTAAATGTTCTTTCAGCTGAGATGCTATTGCATGCTAGCTCATTGCCCAAAAAATGTGAGGTTGAAAATTGGGTTATAGTTAGTAAGATCATCAAGGTCTAGTACTAGCTTTTTAAGAACTATGGCAATTAAAGTCAGTTGAGTCATAACTAATGGAAGCATTAATGACCTCAATTATAACTTCACCAGTAAGGTAGGCAATGAATCCAGCTGACAGCCACAGCTCTGGATGCATTAATCACCACTGCAAGATAATTTTCTTTCAGAATTGTAAAAGTGAGGAAATGGCTGTTAACAGAAGAGGAGGAATAAATAACCTCATTTGCATGGGCAGAAAAATTGCTGCAACTGAAGATAAACATTATTTATCTTGTCACTTAAAATGAAATGTGCAGTAAAGTTCTGCAGGAGTTAGTATTTAGAGATATGAAGTTGGAAAACTAAGAAACATCTGTGACTATAAGGTACCTAATAGTGTGCGGAAACTCTTTAAGAAAAAAATCAATTTGGCATGGGATGGATTAGTTTCTGGATCTAGATGGCATACGTTTTCAACCAGAGGATTCACATCTGAAGGCCAGTCCAGAAAATAATCTTGAAATACAGGGATAGGAATGTTCCTTCCTACCTCGATAATAAGAAAAAGGTCAAACTAGGCTGTCCAGCAACTCAGTGTAGGCATTGTAGTTTAAACTTACTGTCAGCGCAACCAAAGGACAAATTTCCTCATAATTAAAACACCCCAGGACATTACAGACCCACACCATTCTGCTTAGATCACACCTTGCATGCAGTCCTTACTGTAGGCTTCCTGAGATCTTCATTAACATACAGGCAGAACCAAGATTCACCTGATCAGATAACGTGTTTTTAGTCATGACAGTCCAATTTTTTTAACCAAGCAACTTGTAAGTAGAATTGAGCAAAATCCTCCTGCATGCCACTCTGCTCCAGATTCAGGGTTTTAAATTTTCTGGAGTGTTCTTTTAGGAATTGGTTGCGAAGCATCTGCACTGACTTCTAGAAGCAATTCTTACCTAGAAGCAAAGCAATTATTTATTTACAAGCCATAAAAACAGACTGTCCCTGTCCATCAGTTTCAGCTTTCAGCCACAATGCTGATGATAATTTCCTGTAGCATGGGATTTTTGCATCCGCTGGAAAACTCAGATACACCTGCAAATTCAGCTACTTCTTTCACACTATGGATTTGACATGCCCAAGTGCAATCACTTCTTTGTTTTGTCAATTAATTAACATCTAATTTGAGACCTGTTACGAAAGGGGTGTTAGGACCCAAGTATGCGGGATAGACGGAATCCCACAACATATAATAATAATGGGGAAATAATATAGACAAACGGGATAAAAGGGGATTAAGAGCGGAGCAAAAGGCTCCTAAACACAAAAGCCAGGGCGCGTCCCAGTCAGGATGGGCAGCCGGCTGAAGTGAGGCTCGTTGAGTGCCGTCGACTGCAGAGCATGAGCTCAAGTGTGCGAGGAGTGCTCAGGTGTGCGAGGAGTGCACGAGTACGGGATGGGAGAGAGTGCCCCTAAAACACTAAACACCTCGGGGTTTCCCCCTGTATGTGTCCATCATCACTAAAAGCCCCAGGACGTAACCGACTATCCCTAAAGGTGCGTGCAAGTGCGCGATCGCGCTGGTGGTCAGGCGCGCGTACCGAATGAAGGTACCGAGTGGAGTAAGACGACCTGGCAGCAAACAGCGCTAAAACCCGCACTTAAATAGCCGGAGAAGCAGCTGTTCGAAATCAAGTCGTAAATTGGACTCTGGATATAAGCCGTCTCACTGATTGCTCTGTAATGGCGACCAGCGAGGACGACCAAATGCAAAAGGTAGGAACCCTAACAAGACCCACATTAAACAAAACATTCACTGCACTGTACAGCTTTTTCACTATGAATCCCATCTCACACCCTGCAAGTATTATAGCCCAATCATCCTTGTGCATTTTATCTGCAGGAGCCTGAAACTACAACCACCTTAAACATGGAACGTGAGTGATATTTTGCAGGGAGTTTATTTTCAACTGTTTATAATTAAAAAGGAGAAAAAGGTTTGATTGATTATTCCTGATGGCATCTGAATGCATTTGTGCAGACATAAAAAATATGGGCAATTTCAAAAGCTTCCTGGCAAGTGGTTCTGCCTGTAGCAAAATCAAAACCCCACAAGTTATGCTGCATAACCACTGAAACACTGTATATACCTAGCACTGCTGAGTCTGAGGCTGAATTTAATTACAATTTTAAGCATTTTTTTTAAACCCAGTTCAAGCGAAGCAATATTTTTTTCTTTGGTGGTCAGATTACTTTTGCAGGAGCAAATACGTTACAATAAGGGTGCACTTAGACAAGGCAACTGGACCGTACCTGAGCATGTTTGATCCCAATGTATGGTTCATTTGAATTCTGTACTGTGTGAGGCTCAGGCACAATATGCATATTGTGATTGTGTGAACAAATCATAACGTCAGGTACATCCTGTGCATGTGGTACAGTGGTTTCGAGCATCACAGATTCAACAATACCATGTATTTTCCATAGTCTAAAAGCACTATGTTTTGGGATTTTTTCGTTACAGTTTCCACTCGGTTGTTTCATTTTTTCTGCTAACATGTGCTTACAGCAATTCTCCTGCCATAAAAGAGAGCACTAGTGGGAACAGGGTAGCTAACTCCCCACTATATGTAGAGCCTAGCAGCTGCTAATAGTTCTTCTAGAAAGTCCTTGAGTGAATTTAGCCTTTGTTCAACATCTAAGTATTTTTTTGTGTTCCTGTTACTTATTCAACTTAACAAATGGTAAAAACAAATTAGTCATTAAAATCATTTTGTTGGCTTTTAAAAACACAATTTACTTGATTAAAGTAGCATTAAAGAACTGCATTATTGAGGACCCCATGCTTTATATTATTTTTTATATTAAAGGTTGCTTTTTCTAATCAGTTTTAAGCGAATCCAAATGCTATTTATCTTGAAAACAATGAACAATTATCTGAATAATAAGTTTTATGTCTGAAAATTGCTGGGCTGTATTGTAACATAGCCCGAGTGCTATATACACTCAATCTCTCCAGTGTCTGTATCCATTCCAAATCAAATGAGGGCAGTCTTTAAATGCAATCCAGTACACAGAAGATCCATAGATGGCATGTTGCCCTTGGAGACTCCGCTTCATCAATTCATGCTGTACGTGCAGTGGTGCTTGAAAGTTTGTGAGCCCTTTAGAATTTTCTATAATTATGCATAAATATGACTAAAGGCAATTGGGTACCCTGTTGTACTTAAAGGACAGTGATCTATCAAGGGCTGATCTGGTGGAACACAGGAAAAATGTACTGTGAAATTCAACCTGTATATTGTTTCAATGTCACAGTTTGACTATACAATTCACAGTCCTACTATAATTTGTTGATGGTAATTTGGCATCTTAATAGTTCTACTGACATATGTCATGCTACAATCGCAAACTTGGTTGACTATGAAATGACTATAAATTATATCACAGTTCTGCTATGGATTTTGATGGTAATTTGGCCACTTCGTGTATCTACTGTTCAATCTCACAGTACATGTTTTCCTGGGAAAATCTTCCAAATATTATATTTATATCATTTATATAACTGCTACCAGTATATTCAAAGTGTTGAGATACTATGAAAGAGAAACTATTTTCAATTAGGTAAGATAGGTAAGCTACAGAGCACTTATTCAAATATCTAGGAGAGTTGATATTCCATGTTCAGTACACAATTCTTATGGCAGAGTTGGACAGAACATATTGGCATACAAAAATAATTATAGGAATTAGACATCCCATCCTTTCAGATATACCATTTCACAATGTATGTCACAGTGGAGAAAAAAAACTCTGCCAAGGCTGTGTCTGTACAATGTTGTGGCATAAAATATAATAGTGTGTACTGAAACTGCATTTACATTGCTGCACTTATTTTTTTTTTGGTAGTTTTCTGTATTTCAGCAGTAAGTAACATCAGACACTTAAATAATCAGTTAAGATGATTACCTTATTAATAATAAGTCAAGATATTTGTTTCAGATTAATCAAATATACATATACACATATACACCCTTGCAGCTGAAATTCAGAAAACCCACTATTCTTTTAAAGGTTTTTAAGGTAATTTCTGCATTATCTTCCCAGCTAAATAAAAACTGGAAAGCTGAAACAGATGTACAAGAACACCGTTGTAAATCTCTAGAATAAACATTGAAAATCGCCTGTTGAAAATCGTGGGTAGTACACTGAAAGACTCCAGAGCTGAATGTTTTGCTATATCGTAAAGCAGAATTTATCATGCACAGAGAGAGACAGAAATATTATTTTAACAGATTTGCACCTAGTATCTACACATCTTTTGACCCTAAGACCAAAACAATGAATGAACAATAAATCTATGACCATTGACGGACAGAAATGCTTTGTGTAAACCATAATTTTACAACTTGAGAAAATGTTTGTTTTGGGGAGAACTACATGCCTACTAAAGTGTGTGAAGATGCCGTTAGACTACCTGATTGCATAAAGGTGGGGACTACTGTGTAAATATTACCTGAAAATGATGATGAGAAAGTTTGGAAAAACTCAAAGTCACGTTTCTCTCTGAAACACTTGCTAATGATGTGGTGAAAGAGACTATATACATTCTCACATAGGAAACATTATTCTTTTAAAAAGCTTTGTATCGTGTAAACAATCCACTTAAGCAGATGTGAGGAAAATAAAGTGTAAATGAACAAGTTTCCAAATTGACCTAAAGTGAAATTTCAGGATCTATTCCTTTTCTTACTCCTCACTTGAAGATGTGTAGTTCAATATATTAAAGATGACAATAGCAGATAACCCTCATTTTTAGCCAACATTTGAGACGTGTAGCCCCATTGGTTTTACAGACAGTGAATCTAAGAGACCTGTACTGCAGCTTTCCATATAACTACTACATCAGTGGTAATGCAACAGCTATGGACATAACTCTGGTATAAGCTGGTATAAGTCTCACCCAGTCAATGGCTTGTGTAAGAAGAGGAAATCCACAGGCAAAAACACATCAGGATTTATAGGTACATGGTTACATAGAAAACTAGTGTTCTCATTTGTCATGCTTTAGTGCAGTGTATTTTCTAGGGGGAAAAAATAATGTTTTTCGTGAATGAAATATGTATTATTTTGATGGCTCATAATTGATCAGTGCTTAAAGTAGAAGTTAGAAGGTCCAAGTCCTTGTATTACCAAGCTGCCATGATTTGGTTTATTGAGCAAGGACCTTAATCCTTAATTGTTTAGCTTGTATCATAAGGCCATTTTTAATAATGAAAAAAACATTGCCAAATGAATTAGGTAGGGACGCTTAGGGGTAAATGCTTTGGATTATTAAACAGAAGGTTGTGAGATTAATTCTTGACTCTGCAAAGCTGTCACTGTTGGGCATTTGAGCAAGATCCTTAATCTTCTGCATTCCAGCTCATCTGTAAGTCACTCTGGATAAGGTCAATATTAAATTAAAATGTAACCTGAGTAGTAAGTTTTGTCACTAAAACATTATACACAAATAAGCAATGTGGTTAATTGTACAGGTGAATATGACCTCACTGACATCAAAGATGGTTATATAAAATAGTTCAAATGTTTATAATTTAAAATACTTTCATATAGACAGATACAATCTCAATGGTGCATCACAGCAGAAAGTGTTAGCGGCACAACAAAACAACATTAATCACATCCATGATAGTGCTGCATTGATAATACTTTTGCTGTGTTCTTTGTCATATTGCCAGCTTACCTCTTATCCTTTTGTCATCCTGGTTCTGGCAAGCTGCCGTGAATGGGCACCTCTGAGTGTGCACTACTGCATTCAGGTGTACAGTATATGTCCAGTATCTGGCAACCTACCTAATCAACTCCAGCTTTCATTTATCATCAGTGAGATCAAATTATCTATATATCTATATCTTATTTTTAAAAGCATATTGAACGTTAAAAAAAAAATAAGAGATGAGAACATTTACATCAGATTTTAGCAGCATCTGTACTGAGCCGACACTGGCGTGCTAATATGTTTCAGCTTGAAAAGAGTCACACGTCTTATCTCGTACAAGTCTGCAGCAAGTGTGCGGAGTCAATTTTTTTATTTGCCAAGAACCAATTACTCAGCAACCAAAAAGGTTAGACTGTAGTGGTCAGTCAAAATCATATGCCAGTGGCCAAAGATGGCACCAACTTAAAGACTTTTTCAGTTAGTGTAAGGGTTGTTCATGTCACCATTGTATGACTAGGGAATTATACAGGAATCACTGGGAACAAAGTGGAAAAACTGGATTGTGTGAAAGAGACTGAGCTGTTACAGTTTGATCTGTGTCTCTTAACTATTAAATTCGTAACCTTTCCAGACAGTGCTAATGGAATTTCAAGGCCTGTCAAAAACCTCTTATCAAAGAAATTTTCCACCCACAATTGTGCTATCACCTTGAGGCCAATTACATCATACATAGCCCAGAAACTCCACGTTAATCTAATAGAGTAACATCTCTGTAAAAGCCAGTCCTTGTCCTTGTCACAAGTTTAAAGTCTGAAGTAGACTCACAGTCAGTGGGCTTTGAAAGAGTCTCACTCTCACTAATATTGCCCCTGAAGTGGTGTTATTCCATTGGTGGAAGAGGATGAAAGGTGATAGGAGTCCTGGCCCCCTTATCCCTCATATCGATCTCTCCACTTCAGCAACCTTCTAAAGCTGAGCACAGAGAAGTATAATCCAGTTCGAAACTTATCAGATGACCCGACTACTGACTTTGTAATGGTTTTTAATGGGTTTGTTGAAAACCTCAGCATTTAGTTGCGTATGTTACAAGTATACAGTGACTTCTTTTTTTAACTTCCGGTTCACCTCTCTCTCAGTCACAGGGTTTTACGTTTAAATTTTGGTGCCTGAATTGCTTCTATCTTGCTTTTACATATTTACCAACTAATCAGTCATTAAGAATAAATAAAACAATATCTATTGATTAAAATGTAACTGCAAAAATTGCACAATTTGAACGCATTTTAAGACATTTAGTGAAGGTTGTGAGGCAGTATGTTTACAGTATTGCATAATAATATTCATATCCATGGCTGATTGAAGACCAGATGGGCCTTCACGGTAGTTGAGCTGTGAAACTTGCAGTTGTCGAAATAAAGTATCTGTATGGAAAGTGTCTTTCATCTACTGACAGGTATGGCCAAATCCTCCTGATATTATACACAGAAAATCTGCATATAGAAGAGACTGCCATATATGTGATCTATTACTTCAAGAAGATCATTGTTACCAAGGTTCATGGTGGATCTTTGAGGTAGTAGTGATGACTAGCTTGGCAGTACTATTATGATGGATTTAAGGGACTAACCAGCCACTAGGATTACAGAAAGCTCTGTCTTGTGGGGATTAGAGGGGATGATCCTTCATCCAGACTCTGGTATCTGTAAGGCAGGCTGAAGGGCAGGTAGAGGTGAGCATCATGAGAGTAGCAGTGATAGGAGAAGGACTGAGAGTGAATAATGGTTCCCAGTGAGGTGGTGTGAGGTAAGAAGGTTCTAAGCATAGACCCTTAAAGTAGTCCTTTAGGACATGCTATACGAGAGGATAGACCAATCGTGGCTTGAAAACAATGTATACTTTTTGAAAACTTATAAAACATAAAAAAGATGGACGCAGCAGGATAATTTGTTACTTGACTAGAACTGTCTTCATTTGTCTCTGTAGAATAAACACAATAATTTAAAGGCAGATTGTTTGGAATCCAGCAGATCATTAATCGAAAGACTTTTTCTTCCAACAGCACTTCCACGGATTTATTGTTTATTGTTAGTCAAATTGGAAAATCTTTGGCTCAAAAAGTACAACTTATGATAACCTTTGTGTTTGTTTGCATTTGTTCATTGTTCATTTCTATTTATTAAATCAGTAGAATATTAACATTTTTAAATGTAGATGATTTTTATATACTCTATACTATATTTTGATATTGAGTATGATACTTTCCACTTACCATATAGAAGCACATAACAGTTCTACAGTTATAGACCGTTCATACCTATTTAGGTGGTGAATCATTCTCATTACTACAGTGACCCAAATGTATTGGTGGTAGGTGTGTGTTGTGCTGGTATGAGTGGATCAGGAAGCTTTTAAACTGATCACTTCTGGACTGAAAATGGTACACCACGCAAAAATGTTGAGCCACCAGCATCCTGTTGGCAGCATCCTATGACTAACACAAACTGCAACAATAGATGAGATACTTTCTCTGACTGTACATTTACAACTTTGAACATTATGGTATGTGTGTCTAATAGAGTGCACAGTGAATTAACACAGTTTTAAAAATTCCAGCAGCACAGCTGTGTCTGATCTGATACATTCATACCAGCACAACACAAACACACCACATCACACTGCACCACATCACACCACATCGCACCACATCACACCACAGCCAGTGAATTGCTGGGAATATTCCACCACCCAAATTCTACTTCTGTGGTCCTGTGGAGAACCATTATTGAACAGAGTAAATGCAACTAAAAGTGTATAGAGAATCAGATGGACTACAGTCTTTAAATATAGAATGGCAACTGCTTCTATGTGGTAAGTGTAATAATAAAATGGACAATGGGTGTAGAAACCAGGAGGGAAAGTAATGGGTGAATGTCTGTGTTGCATATTGTACAGGCATCTCACTAGGCCTTCTGGGTAATTTTTAGAAAATGTGTGTGACAGTGTATTGCATTCAGGCCTGTGTATCAGATATTGCTTTTTCAGATCACTTCTTACTTCATAACAGGCCCATATGAACTATGGGATATCTGCTTGGGCTTTATCTGAATCCCAGATCTAGAACTCATATTCTCCAATACCTGCTATGGCATATATAAGACAAGAGAGAGGGAGATATTACCTTCTTTGAGGAATGTATGAACCAATAAGGTTGATATCTACAATCATTATTTCAAATATAGGGTAAAAAATATACCATATGTCAGTCAAAGAACGGAATTCACCCTGAAGGCAGCACTTACTTTTACAGATTTACACCTAATAATAACAACACTTTTCTAACTATTTTAACTTATTATTTTTTAGAAAATCACAGTTGCCAGATGGAACCCATGAGGACACAAGAAAAATTTACACAAAAGTTATCTATTTTGTGTGAACTAGCACATGGGGTTTATATGTCAGTGTACTCTTATTGCCAGCCCCAAGGGTTGCATCAGGGAGGGCACGTGGTGTAAATTGTTTGCCAGATCCAAAATGTGGATCATAAATGACATTTCCATACAGTCTCAGTCAAGGTCCAGGTTGACAACTACCTTGAACAGAAACCATGCTGTTGTGTTTGCAGTTTGAAGGCAATGGGAGGCAAGGAAGGGCAGGAAAGTGGCTGTGTGAATCAGAACTTTAAATTATGGCACTGTGGCTGGCAAAAGAGAGATATCTCATATCATTGAGACCATAATGGTTGACATACTATGTGTACAGGAGATGATACAGGTGAATAAAACCAGAAGCATTTGGGTGGTTTCAAACTGTTCTACCGTGATGTGGATGGAAGGAGAAATGGTGCATGGGTAATCCAAAAGGAAGCGTACACTAAGAGACTACAGGAGGTGAAGAGTGTGTCTGAGAGTGATGAGTGTGAAATGAAGGGGTAATGATGAATCACTTCTGCCCATATGCTCTGGAAGTTAGGTGTGATATGAAAGAAAAATAAGACTTCTGGAGTGAGTTAAATGTGGATGGACAGGGTACCCAGGGTACCCACGGAGGAAAGAGCTATGGTCTGGAGCAGATGTCAATGCGCATGTGGGTAATGAAGGTGATGAGGTAAGTGATGAGTAGGCTGAGGTGAATACATGTTTTAAGAAAAAGAGGGAGCAGAGGATGATGTGTTATAGCCAAGGAATGTGCACAGATGTGGGCTAGGCTCTATGTAGAAAAAAATGAAGGGGTTGAGGAGAATATTAGAAAAGGACAGTGAAATGGAGCTGCCAGGAGAAGAGGATGGCCAAAGATGTTTACAGATTTGCGTGTGATGCACAATGTGCTTGTGTGTGTGACACAATCCTGCCATAATTCACCACTAGGATCACCTTCTGTTCCTTAATCTTCAGCCTACATCTAAATTGTTGAATCTGTTGTACTGAAAAATAATTCTGAAGAAGCAGACATTTCCTATTGCCAGTTCATTTAATGGGTCTGAAAATAAAATTCCCCAAAATTATTTTTAAAGTTTAAACTTACTGTCTGAGTGCATGTTCCCTATGATGGATTGACGCCTTGTTTAGGATTGTTCCTGTGTCCCCAGTAAGGCACCGGCTCTTCTGCAACCCTGCCTAGAATAATGAATTAATGAATTAAGTTTTTTCATTAATTAATGAATTAGTCTTTAGGCCATCAAAGGAAATCGAAGCACAGCATGTAAACCCATGCAGACACTGTGAGGACTTCTCACAGAAGGGACTTGGGCAAACCCAGGAACTTATCTTTTTATTTTAATGACATTCGGTACTCATAGGTATAGCAAGGAAACTCACATGCACACAAGTTTGTGTTTCTATCATTGTAGGCACTTACACTGACACTATATTACTTTAGTTATTCAGTGCTAGACCTACACCTAACTTTAACCTCAGTAACCTAAAACATTTAGGTGAAAACCATTTTCCTTCTGGTAATCAGCAAAATATCCCTGAAAGATTACATTAGTAAGATTTGTTTCTCTCCTTGTTAGAAAATTTGGGCCTCAGTGACAATAACAATGATATAAAAAATTGACAGAATCAGACTGACCTACCAGGTCTATACACAAGCCGTGGCCAGCCCAAGAATCAATATCAGGTGTCTGTAGTTATGAGACAAGAGTGCCAAGCTATGCACCACTGTGATGCTCATCCAATTTTACATACCTATCGCAGCATTAAAAAATTCTTTAAAAGGTCATCTTGGAATTAAATGAAAGCCTTGTAATGCTACTCTATACAAGAAAATCCTGGCAACCTCAGAGGTGTGAAATCTGAATGACTCAACCAGACAATGTATCTACATGAATAACTTCAAATTCATATACTCTCTGAAAACCTTTCTGTATCTATTTTGTATTGAATTAAACTTTAATCAAATTAGCAACACTAAAACAAATGCATATACGGCTTTTCTTTCCAAATCTTTCAACAACCAATAAACAAGATCAACACCACAGTAACTATCAATGCCTAACCTACATGTATTTAAAGGATGAAGTGTAACAAAAAAGTTAAACATTAAATTATTGGCATTGATATAATAAACAGTTAAATATACTCCTGTTAGTAGTGCCACAACAGCACAAATCAAAGATCATCCTGCACTAAAAAGGCTTTTGTATAAAACCTTTTATAAAACCTTATGTATTCTGTTGTATTCAAATGTGATCAGCCTATGAGCTTTTTGTAAAATGTTCTAAATTAAACATGGGTCTAAATCACATCCATCCAAAAGCTCTAAACAATGTGCCAACAGGCCAACAGACACTGAGTGGCAAAGCATAGATGTGGAACTATTTAATTGGAAGTTAGATTTCAGCTTTCATTTATTGTCATCATCATCATCATCATCATAAGCATAAGGTATCATCCTAAACAGACTTGTGTATAATAAATATCAACACTGCTCACAAAAATTCCATTACGGTATATTTTATTTTGAATAGTAGTATAGTTTAAACAGAAACGTTGTGTCTGACTTTGGGACTCGCATGCAAATAAATTCATTTCAATTTGCAATGTAAGTAATTAAAGTGATTTAAAGGAGTAAATGTTACCACCCATGATCATATTGTTGTACTGGAGGTTTTTTACATCTAAATATAAAGTGATTCTGGGAGTATTTCATTTTTATCAAATTATCCACAGTAAACTCAAGCAATATTCTACACTAATGTAGGTGGAATCTAAGCATAAATTATAAAAAAAATGTTAGGGACTGAACATTGCCACATGTGGCGTGAGAATGAGAGGCAATAAATCTATTTTAGAAAACACATCTTTGGTTGCTTATTAATGTTTTATTTGTATTGTCAGCAATCAGGTATTTACTTATAAAACTAAGCTTTACCCATAAAACTATGAATGTTTAAGTGTTGTTTAGGTGTACAATCAATGCACTTTTGGATTAAGCACATTATTCAATGGCCCAAAAGTTGCCCAAAGATTAGTGAACACTTTATATCTACCTGGATTTCTGTATAAATTACCCCCATTAAATATATAAAAGTATAACTGTGGGTTGTTGGTTCAACCAGAATCTATTATTATGGTCTGAATATTAACAATAATTCACCCAGATTTTTTTTTCTCACAACTGTAGGTCAGACTATAAACCAAATAAAAATAAGTAATGCAAAATGAAATTACAATGATGGAGTTAATGTTTTTTACACAACATTTTTTCCAAATATACAGAATTATTATTCCTACACAACGAGCAAAACCTGCTATAAAAGACCATCATATGCCGTGACTTATGTGCTGTTGACATTATACAGACATTTCACCTGTCATTTTTGTAAAGCACAACACTAATTAAACATTTGGAGTAAACTCTCCTGCAATCTCTGCATAAATACTCTTATCAGGCTTCTGGTAGGTTCTAAATTGCCAATGATAAGCTTGAGGCACATCATAAGAATTCAGATTTGATGTAACTGTAATTTATTCTAAAAACTGTTCAACCATGTGTGACAGGTACACTTTCCTATGATTATTTTTCTTTAAATTATCACTGTAGTAGTAGCTATGGACTACAATAAATAAACTATTCTTCTTAAAAGTCTTCTTAAAAGGTGGCCAGTAGAGTAATGACGGGCAGTCAATTCAAGCTTAAATGTGTAACACAGTTTGTCACAGTTGTTCAACTGTCACAGTTTCATTGCTTCATGTTTCAACTCAAGCAAAGTGTGAACACTATGTTCAGTTTTAATCAGCTTGAATTAGCTTTACATCGGAATCAGACTCTACTTACATCTTGGAAAATCCTCCACACTGACTGTACAACACAGATATAGACCGTTACCACTACTGGTAGAACAATAGCACTTTTTAAATAGACATTGTATCAAAGCTACTTTTGCTAGCAAACTTTGTGCAAAAGTGGAAACGAAACTTTCCTTACAATTACAAGGAAGAAACCTTGAGAGGAAACACAATTGAACTGAAATGAGTTTACTCCAGTGAGCTGCTGGGCGTACTCAATGATCGGGTGAGGAGTTCAGCAATTCAGAAAGACCTAAAAGCCATGCTCCTGGTCCCCAGGAAGAGCTGGTAGAAGTTATAGGGAACATAAATGTTTGTGCTTCTTTGCTTTTTCTGTTGCTACTGCACCTCTGAAATAAACAGGCAGAAAATTAAATGAGGATGAATATGAAGTGCTCATCTTCACGTTAAAATTCACTCAGATGGTGAGTTTTAGACACTGTAAATTTTGTTATCGCAACTTCCCAGTGCATCCGGCCATCAAGCAGTAGATGCATTAATGTCATTGATGCAGCCTTAAATATATGGGCTTTAACCTCAGGTCAGTGAAGGATTTTGCATGAGAGCTGTCTCAGGGTAAACCACAGAAGAAATGTTTAAAATTCGATACTAACAAAATCATTAACAAAAAGAAGTCAGCAGTGCAGGTAATAGCATAGGCTCCACCACCCAAGTATTAAAGCTCATATATAAGGCAGAGGAACAGAAAACCAAAATATTTAAAAATCTAACATTTTTTGATTTTTTTCAGTAACTGTGAAGTCTAATTTATGTGGACATTTTTTTGTTCTTATAACACTTTTAATGATGCATAAACAATGGCAATGTTTATTGTAGTTATATGATGGGGATATTACAGTTTTATTTTCTCTTTGCAACTGTTGAATTGTATTGTGACAGAGTTGAAGCAAACGTTAATAACTTTATAGAAATGTTTAAGAATGTGTATTGATAAGTTTCCAAAATGTGTCCCAAGTACATGTGTCAAACCTCCTTTTTATGCATAATGCTTTAATCCCATTTTTGGATTTAATACTGGGAAGCAATGTAAAGATTCCACAATGTTGTATGTCTCTCAAAGAGTCAAAGCTGTATTTTTTATCATGTTAATAGCTCCAAATCACTCTTTAACTCCTTCACAACAAGCATAACCTGTTAAAAACATAATTAAACCTGTTAAAAACACAATTATACAGAATATTAGTATTTATAACAGGGCAAGAATACTACAGAATTAGAGATTAGCTTGAATCATGCATGAACTGACCATTGAGGAACCAGAACAGAGCAAGCATCAGTGACTTAGCTGGATAATGTTTATTTGCTATCTAAAACATGAGATGGACTCCTCTTTTATTTCCTTTTTATTCCACTAATTGGAAGAAAATTATTTATTTATTTTTCTTCCAATATATATATAAGTGACATATTTATGAAAAGTCAGACATATGACAGAAAAGATCGTTGTGAGACAACGAAAAGAAATCGTTGTGTGTTGTTCTGTGTTCATGTTAGTATATTCACCTTTGGTATTTTGGTCAAAATTAGCAAGGCCTTCTGTTACCAGACGTGGTAGGGTTAATTTAATTGGACCCAAGTTAGCGGGATAAGCATATCCCACGTTGTATAATAATAATGGGGAAATAATATAGAACAACTGAAAAGGGATAAAGAGCGGAGCGTAAGGCTCCTAACATAATGAAACCGAAAGGATAAAGGGGCGCGCCGAGGTTGCTTCCCAAGTGGGAGCAACGCAGAGGACGCCAAAGCATCAGTCGGGGCGAACGTGCATAAAGCACGGTTGGGACATCTCTTAAATGCCAAGGCAAGGAGGTAGTCCACACATCAGGAAGCGAAAGTGAGCTCGAATGTGCATGCAATACTAAAAACCCAAAACCGGGATACGTCTTATACAGTGTGTGTTTACCCGATGGCTACTCTAGTCGGGGCACACCTCGAGCCGGCCACCGACTAGAGTCCGACTCAATAGAGCGCAAGAGCGCCGGACAATGTGCTTCTGACACAGAACCGGGGTGCTGCTGTAATGAGCGAAAAAGGATGCCGCAGCGCCAGAGGGCGAGCGTAAGCTCTAACGCACACGCAGCAGGAGGGGGCGAGGAAATCGCAGAAGTGGCTAAAGCGCAAAAAGGCAAACATATGAGTTCAGGGCGCGCTTGTAGCACAAGTGTAAATAACACACAAAAGGCGCAAAGCGCCAGAACACGAAAATAAACTCAAATACGTGAAAAGCGCTGATATGCCAGAGGGCGAGCGTGAGCTCTAAAACGAAGAAGCCAGACCCGGAGTGTCCTATTCAGAACAAACTCCCGGCTGAAGTGAGGCTAGGTAGGCGCCGATGACCGAAGAGCACAAGCTCTGACCGTGCGAGGGGCGCACAGGTACGGAACAGAAAAACCCTCAAAGTGCCCCTAACGAACTAAATACCTCGGGGGTTACCCGCCCATATCAGTCCATCGGCCCTAATAAGCCCCCGAACTTAACCACTAACTCTAGGGAACGCGGAAGGGCGCCGCTGGTCAGACACGCGAACCGAACGGAGATGGAATCCCGAGAGAATGATGATGACCTGGTCCTGAACAGCACCAAAAACCACGCCTTTATAGGACGCGAAGCAGCTGTTCGGCATCTGGACATAATTAAGATAGTGGATATAAAGCCGTCCAACCGATGGCTCTTTAATGGCGACCGGCGAAGACGGCCGAACACACCGGGGGAGGTTAGGAACCCTAACACCTTCTAGATTATACCTTCTAAGGAATCTTTATTCTTGTCAGTCTAACAAGATTTACACATGTATTGGGGGTCATATGGTGAAACTCATTAATCTGAAATGATTATTCTCATTTAATAACAAACAAAGAAATTAAAAAGGCACAGTTTATGGATTATAGATATGGATTATATGGTTTATGGAGAACTAAAGACAAAAAAACCCGTTGCTTGCCAATGTTTGGCTTAAGTGCTTGCTATTCAGACATTATAATTAGAATTTCCACCAGGTTAAATTGGTAAATAATCAGTCAAATAAACAGTAATCCAAAAGCAAAACATAATTTTACAGATTTAACAGCTTTTTATTTTATGGCCAAATACACAGTGTCACAAAATACAATATCGAATCAACATTCTTTTATCATTTCCACTGTTTCTTCTAAGGCCTTACTTTAAAAATGTGGCTTCTAGCATGAAGGCATAAATGTACATTAATAAAAAGATTTATAGGATCTTCCATATCATATACAAAACTCATCGCTGCTTTCTTTACTTTACTTTTTTTAATAAATCACAATCATCCTGAAAATGCTTCACATGAATGCATTTCATCAACTCATAATTACACATATATGGTCAATGCTAATTGCGTAAAAATGAATGCAGTGTGTGGATCATTACTGACTGAAGTTATAGAGATAATAATTTCAAGGCATAGAATAAAAACGCATTTACAAGCAGAACCTGATGGCACAAGTGGTAAGCACATTCACATCACAGCTCTATCTCTGGTTCATTCCTGACCTTAAAATCTGCCTATATGGTGTTTGCATGTCTTTGTGTCTACATGGGATTACTCCAGGTACTCTCGTTTCCTCCCACACCCAAGGTCACTCTAAATTGGCTCAGTGTGAATGTGTATGACTAGTATAAATTTAACCTTGCTCCATTCATGAATATACATTGATGCTAATGCAACATTAAACAAAATAAATAAACAAACAAACATGAAGTGTGACTACCACTCATTAAATATGTTTCAATACATTCAGGTCCAAAGCCCATTTCTAAAAATGTTTGTAGTGTAATTGTATCTGTAGTGGGTACCTGTTAATCAAGTTCCTGTTAATAATCCTGGGTACCTGTTAATCAACAATTGTAGTCACCCCTTAAGCTACTATAACTAGCTAATTTACCTAGAGGTATGTCTTTGGGCTGTGAGTGGAAACTAGATTAGTTTCAGAAAAAAATGAATATCTTATAAATTCAGTCAGTCGTATTGGTGTTCATATATAGGTTTTTCTTTTTATAAGTAGAAATGCATAGACACAAAAGACTATGCAGTTCAATGCTGTTGTGTCTTTAAATGCATAGTTTAGGGTGCACATTGGAAACCCAACAGTAAATTCACTTGCAATTCTGTCAGAGAATTAATGTGATGTTCTGAGTGAACCTAACCCCACTGATCTTACCCTGAGGTCTTCCTTTTTAACTTAACCAGCTGTTAGAGCTTTTAAGAGGGACTTTATAAGCTTCTTATCTTTAGTAGTAAGCCCACTAGATTATTGTTGAGCAGTCTCTAAGCACAGTTCTTAAGTGCACCTCTTGGGCAGTTCTACAGTTATTAATACAGTTTGTCATGCCCAGTAACTGTTTATAATGCTAAATCCATTGATCAATCTTTTTTCCAAAACAAGAGAGAGAAAGAGAGAAAGAGAGAGCGAGAGAGAGAGAGAGAGAGAGAGAGGGAGAAAAGTGCTATCGGTGTCCTACAGAAAGGCTCTCAGAGGTTACTTTTGGGTACTGTACCTCATTTTGAGAGACTGTTGACCGAGCAGACATGCCTCTGTCAAGGCACCGTCAAACTTCAATTGCAGTTTGGTTGTGAACAAGAAACCTTTGTTTCTTGACAAGGTAAATAAGTATATTTCATTTATATATAATACATTTGAAAAATTCCTCAGACGCTTTCAATTTTTTTACATTTTGTTATGTTTAAGCCTTCAATTATTCTGTATTCAGAGCCCTGACTTGAACCCAATCAAACATCTATAGAAAGGACTGAAAATGGCTGCACACTGACGGTCCAACCTGACAAGTGCTTAAGAGGATATGCAGAGAAGAATGACAAAAAAACAGATGTGTAAACCTTGTGTAATTATACCCAAGAAGTCTAAAGGCTCTAATCATTGCCAAAGGTGCCTCAACTTAGTACTAATTAATATTTTTGCAAAAAAATCTAACATTTTGTTTTCACTTTATCATTATGGGCTAGTGCAGAATTATGGGGATAAAACTAGATTTTTATTTTCTATTTTGGCACAAGGACATAACATAAAAAAATGTGAGAAAAGGGTCTGAAGCCTTCTGAGTGCACTATAGATATTCTATGTTGAAGGCTACTTTATTAAGAGCTGCACTTAAGAGTATTTGTGTTGTGTGTATACATTCCCGAGCGCTTTTCTCTCTGTCTGCCCACTTGCCTGATCATTTCACACTTGATGATCTCTTAGTTCATGTTTTACAAATTAAACCCTGCAGGTACCCATGGCAATTGCAGTGTTCATGAAACAGTGTCTGTGCTGGAATATGTATAAGATTAGGTCTGTCAAAGTTAATTCATTAATAACTAATTAACAAGAATATATTTTTTATTTTGTTTCTTGACTATCTGTTGTGCCTGTACTGTTTTGTCTGTTATTGTCTGCGTCCAAAATTCTTTATATTGCTGTTTGTCACTCAAACATTGCATTTTCACTAACACAGACCCATCCCTGAACACAGTCCCTACTTTGTGACAGCAGATTTCATCGCGCAATCACATTATGGGTCCAGTGTAACCGCATGGTCTGACAATATAAAAAATATAAAAAACAGCCAGCACATGCTGTTTTTAATAAAAGTATCTAAAGAAATTAATGCTTTGTATTAAAAATGGATCACTCTGGTAATTGTGTTTGTTACATTTTTATAGAAAGTGCTACAAAAGTTCTATAGAAAATTTGCTGCATCGAAACATACCATATAATCTTTTGGTGATTTATTATATGAGTGCTCCAGTCCTGTGTTTGTTGTGAAGTGGCACAGTCCCTCAACTCCTGGGACCAGCTAGGACTCAAGCTTTGGCAACCTACAAGTGTGCAGAATCTACAGGCCATTAGTACTTACTCTCCTGGCAGTTGAGCTATAGCAGCATCTGGCAGCATCATTTGGGATGTCTGACCCTTCCACAGTCCAAAGAAGTAGCTAGCAAATAGTGTAAGTAACCTAATTAATGTACAGTGCATCTGGAAAGTATTCACAGCGATTTACTTTTTTCACATTTTGTTACGTTACAGTCTTATTCCAAATTGTATTAAATTAATCTTTTTCCTCAAAATTCTACACAAAATACCCCATTATGACCAT
>JAVSBV010120558.1:0-19273 GCA_033117975.1 Parotocinclus spilosoma | reverse complement strand
ACAGTCCAGCCGGTGCACACCTGGCAACTTTGGCTGCAAGGGAACCAATGGTGGCCTAACAATTTAGCAAAGTACTGTATGTAGGTATGTACTGTATGTAGTGTTTTGAGATACAGTACTTTCATCGCGATTTTTTTCAAGATGTACAGATAAAGAGGCTTGTGGGCATGTATGTTGTCATCTTACCCGCCGTTCCTGGCCAGTTTCCAAAGGGTCTCAAATTGAGTAATGTCCATTATCAGATATCTTTAGAACATAATATGCTCTTCAAATTTTCAGCACACAAATCAGGGTTTGACTAAAAATGCTAATAAGGTTGTATGCTGCAGTTCATTCATCATATTTAACAGGACACCCTAATGCAAAGCACATCAGTCTTCATCAAGGTATTATGGATGCACTGGCAACTCTTAACTGCAATATAAATTTGTCAAAGAAGTGTTAAGTTATTTCTTCAGAGAAATTCTGTATAGTCATGAATTAAATTATAATGCTAACAAAAATTAGAGGATATTGCCCAACGAACTATCTTCTAATATTTGTGAGCAATATAGTTGAGCCAGAGAGAGAAATACACCAACTAATAGTAGTGTCAGTACCTGTTTTGTCACGAGTACACCTCAGAACATACTGTCCCTGCATCATTCAAAGTGAAATCAATGTAACAAAGGACACAAAAAGCCTTCTGACTGTCAGAGACAAAAATCTGATTCTCAGGAGGTTTTTCCACACGACTGATCACAGCCATGTACAACATCCCTGACATGATCAATGACTACCTGCTTTTCTTCCTGACTGAATTTACAGGCCAGAGTCGGAGTGAGCTGACAGGTATAGGGCAGAATTGATGGCTAAATAAGATCCCATCCATTACAGTGCTGACTGGAGGATGACAAGCTGTAGTGGAGAACCTGCATGCCTCTCTGTCTTTGGGCCATCGATACCCATACGTTTCCTACATACTAGATTTACAGCATATTGCAAACGTGCTTATTCAGAGTGACTTACAGATGGGTCAGGCAGTGGAGGGTTAAGTGACTTGCACAACAGCAGAACCAGATTTGAGCAGCTATTTGTTAAGGGTAGATTGCTTTAACCACGGAGTCAATATTGTCACAGCTGCATAAATGAGAACGCAGGCTAATGAGGCAATCAATGGCTGATACCAATTATCAGATTATGGAAGCATTAATGTTGAACTATTCTACAATATTCTTGTAAAGATACCTGATAAAGAAATTTGATATCTCATATCTTATATTTCAATGTAGCTAATTTATCCGGGGGAGGGTCACATTTGACTGATTAAATGGAAGGATGCATTATAAATACAAGGAGTGGGACAGATGTGGCTCGGTATTTAATGTTCTTGATTATTAATTGATATTGTGTGTCTCGGCCAAGCTGTAACTGATGGGCCCTTAAGCAAGGCTAAAAAAAACTAAACTCTGCAAACAGGTAAACTACTCAAGCCATCACATTGCTATTGGGAATTACTGGAAACCTACTAGCTGCAACTTGCTTTACCTTGCTACATACATGTAGATTAGCTGCTGTAGTATTCCAGTAGTAATACTACACATAATAGCACAGTCACTGGTGCAGAAGGTTTTATTAAACGTAAAGTTTTATTAAACACAAAGCTTTATCACAAATACGGCATCAGCTTGAGCACACTGAACACACTACTTTTGGCTGGTGCTGCACTCCTGATTCACTATAGAGGAAGCGACGCACCAAGTGCACACTTCATGATTTTTGCACAGTTTGTGTTACCTGCAGTGTTATGTAGTAGATAATACAGAAGAAATATGTTACAGAGACAAGCATAGTTTCTCTTTTCATAAATGTGTGTGTTTGTGAGAGAGAGAGCGAGAAAGAGAGAGAGAGAGAGAGAGAGAGGTTTAATGAAAGGCTGAGTGAGCCAGTGTGCTGCATGCATGTCTACACTGAGATAAGACTTTACAGTTTCTCATATCATCTCAAAACATCATACATCACATCACATAGAAAATCAATACGTGGAGGTCAGTGTTGATATTAAATAAATCAGTGTATGGGAAAACAGCAGTATCTGAATTATACAATCCACGGTACAGCAATGTATCCCATCTGCTAATTACAGTATATAATATGGTGATTGGACAACGTCCAAGTAGGTAACTTGCAGTTTCAAAGAACGTGCCATGACTATTAAGCGATGCATGCATGTACTTTTTTGTTACTTGTACATATAAGTCTAAATGTGACTATGTTGTAAATGTGTAAATGTGTGAGTGTAAGAGAGTGTTTGAAATACAAAAGCGAACAGCAGAGAAAACCACCTCTGAGCTTTGGGATTTAGAAAGAGTGTGAGTAGCATGAGGAACACAACAAGAGCCCAAATGCCCCTCCCAATGCCCTTGAGGAGACAATGCAAGACGTTACCAATAAACATCTCAGTAATGGCAAGGCATAACAATGTAAAGAGAAAGAACCTCTCAGTAGAGAGCCACACAATGTAGGAACGAGACCGGTTATAGCATATTCACGTGACGTGTAGTGACTGATGCTGGTTCTGATGAAATCTAAATGGAATAAAGCTGTAAAGCTTTTATTTCTCATCTCTAGAAGCATATATGTGCTCCCTTCAGCAAAGCAAAGTCAGCTCCCAGAGCCACGCACTGCCCTTTGTCAGGAATATGAGTGCTCAATTTCACTTCACATCTAAACTTGCTGACAACAGCATCAGTTACACTGGGCGGCCAGAGGCACTTAGCCCGCTCTCTCCTTCATCGTGCCCCACAAAGCACAGTTAAAAAACCTTCACCAGGCATTTATGGCATATAAATATCTGGATTTCAGTCAAGTTAAAATGTTCCTTAACTTTAACATTATAGCAATCTTCCCTGGAATAATGTAGCTGGGTTCCTGAACAGAAATATGTGCATTTTATTAAATTAAAATGAGTTCTTGCCCAAACAATGTTACAAAACAAAGTTGAGACAGTATGGAAATGCAAATAAAAAATGTCTAGTGCACACTTCTAGTCTCACACTTCTTTTGACTTTAATTTCTTTGCAGACAGTTTAAATCAAAGATATTTCATGTTTTGTCTGGTCAATTTTGTGACGGAAAAGCATTTATCACTTGTCTAACTGTGCTTACTGCACTAATCTGCACTAATCTCACACTTAATCAAGTTTACATTTATACAGCAGTGTAAAACAACAGCTGTTGGATGATCTTGTGCTCAGTTAAAGTAAATGTGAGTTGTTTAACTCTAATTCTAATTCAGCTTTCTTGCCTTCCTTTCCGCAGCCTGTTCTATCTGTGCCCCCAATATCCTTGCAGCTTAAAAAGTTATTTAACATCAAACACTCATACACACTAACACAAAGACAAACACACACCTAGTGTAGAGAGGTGAGCATAGGCTTCTCCTCTCAGCCATCCACAGATCAAATAGTTCAATTACCAGCAAAGTTTCCACATTAAAGCAGCGAGGGGTATGGGTTTCCAACTCCAGCTCCTGCACCTCAACATTACAGCCCTTTCCCCCCAATCATCATCAGCAAAGCTGTCAGGCTCAATAGCTCTGTCATTCATCTACCAGACACCAGAGCTCACAGACCCATGAATTCTCTGTACACGCTGTGCTGTAGGGCATGTCAACCTCAGCTGGAAAAGCACAGGGAATGTAGGCATTTGAAGAGGGGCATGATGGGAAAGCTATCCAGCCGTCATGCCAGCTCCACCCCCAAGCCTAACCAAAACTTACAGTCTCCACCTGGTAAACTGGTAAATCCCACAAGGTCCAAAGAAGACACACACACACACACACACACACACACACATACATTATCTAACACATACACACATACATACATATATCTAAACAGCAATCTTAAATTATGCACATTCACATAATTTTGTGTGTGTGTGTGTGTGTGTGTGTGTGTGTGTGTGTGTGTGTGTGCGTGCGCATAATTTGAGATTGCTGTTTAGATAAGAGGGATGGCTTTTCTGTTTCCCCAGTCAACCAAAGCTAGTCAATCGTATCAATTTGTTCAAGCTCAGTATATTTATCATTTAACAACATCCACATTCCCAATTCTGCTTCACCATAAGTCATTTGAGACTAGATCTCAACAAGGGAAAAAACTCAATAAGTCATATAATAACAAAGAAACATCGAGAGAAACCAGGCTCAAACCGGCAGCCCATACACTAAGTTTACCATGAGTCTTCATGGGTGACAAAGCCATAGTCATTTTAGTTTTTTTTTTAATTAACATCTAGGCCACCCATGGAGGATGGGTCCTCTGTTGAGTCTTGGCCCTCCCGAGGTTTCTTCCTACCATTTTAGGGAGTTTTTCCTTGCCACTGTCACCTAGGCTTGCTCTACTTGGGATTGGCCTTTTAAGTAATATTGTGAAGCTGCTTTGAGACAATGCTACATTGTAAAATGCGCTATATAAATAAAATTGAATTGAATTAAATTGAATTCATGTCCAGGAGTCAATGAGAGCATAACTTGCCATGTGCTTTAGATATGAAGAACACTAGTAAATATAAGGTGTATGTGAACTCAATGTTCAAGAGAGTTAAGGCAGTTCTGGATAATAATAGTGTTCAGACAAAATATTGGCCCTTTAGGCACAATTTTCCCTTAGAGCAGTAATGATATAGCAGTAATAATGGCAGTGTGTTGACTTGTCTTGATTGCACAGCAAATGTACACTGTTATACAGTTAGACTGACTATTTTACATTGTATTAAAGTGTCATATCTTCAGTGTTGTCCCATGAAAGGATATCATAAAATAGTTACAAAAATGTGAGCTATGTACTCATATATATGACCAATATGACCAACCAAATTAAAGTGTTGGGTTTCTGCCTAAAATATGGTTTCTAGTGAAAAATAACAAAAACGTGTCTCTCACACACATTGTTACACAATGTGAAGGTTATGGCTCCAATATTGTTTCATGCTCTGACAGACATGTGGACACTTCGAGGTTACTAAATTAAGGATGATGGCATCTGGAGTCAGGAGACGCAGCTTCAAGTTTTGTTAAATTGTCAGGGGCTTCTGTCAGCACACAGATACATTGTTTAAAATTAGACACAGGATTTATTATGTAGGACAACTTTAATTATTAGCTTGAGACAATTACCAGCGACATACAGGATATCATATACCAGATTGCTAATGTGCTACTGGCAACTGAATGATACTAGCACAAATGTATAATTTTAGAAATATTACACAATGTAAATACATATGCAACAATCACTATTTTTTTCACTGTCATGACCTCAGTATTTCTGCTTAGCACTTCAGCTGTGGTGAATAAATTCAGTCATGAGATCAGTGCTATTTTGTATACCATTTCATTATTTATTTACTTGACAATTTGCCCCGGGCCATGCTGTAATCAACATTAGGTTGCATTAAACATAGTTAGGAATTTCATAGATGTATGTGAAGAAGGTAATTTATTCAATCTAAAGCACTAAGTTGGATGGTTTCAGAGCTTTACAATACTTTGGTGAGCTGAGCTGCAGCAGTACAAATTGATGGAGTATGACAGCTGTACAGGATCTCACAGGGCAGCCTGGTGAGCTCTGACAGCACCTTGCTGATGCAATGTTACAGAAACTCTCCTTCATGAAACATTTTAAACATGATGCTGATCAGTGGCCTGCAGGATTCCCTATGGCTGACCGGCAGACCTTACAGGAAAGGGTCAGTAATTTCTGGATCCTAATAATGACTTAAAATTAAGCCTAACTAGCTTCATTAAACAAAATCATTTGTTTGTTTACTTGACATCACATACAAACACGAATATATTCATAACAGGAACAAGGTTACATTGATAGACACACCTCATGCTTAGTACCTCATGTAATTTACATGTTCCGTATCAAATATTAAATGAATTAAACATTAAAGCCAGCGTGGTAGCTTGATGGGTAGCACCACTGCCTCATAGCAAAAAGGTCCTGGGTTCAATCCCAGGGTGGAGTGGCCTTTGTCCTTTCTGTGTGGAGTTGTGAATGTCCTCCCCATGTTTTAGTGGGTTTACTCCGGGTGCTCCGGTTTCCTCCCACAGTCCAAAGACATGTGTGATGTGTGTTAGGTTAATTGATTACTCTAAATTGGCATTGACCTGTGTGTGTGTGTGTGTGTGTGTGTGTGTGTGTGTGTGTGTGTGTGTGTATATGACTGGTCTTGAGATGAACGTGTGTATGGATATAACCTTAAACCCACGCAAACTCTGAGGAAGGCAATCTCCACACAAAAAAGGTTCTTGCAGTGAGGTGAAGGTGCTACCCACCAAGCCAGGGTAGTATTGAAAAGTCATTAACATCTACGCTGGGGTGCAGCCTTTATAACAAACAAGAATAATAGCTTACACCAGGTCCAGTTATTTATGTTTGGCTACTGCACCGCTTAACACTAAAAAAAGTAATCAATGCCATGAATTTAAACCTCAGAGTTGTTTTATTTTGAACGTGAAAAACACGGCAGGATGGAAGGAAGCAGAGTTGTCACTGGTCAACAAGTCAATACTAGTAGAGCCATAAAAAATACAAAACACAACACTTTGCTTGGAACTACACCAAAGTGCAGATGAACAAAAAATAAGAAACTGTGCACAGACTTGGACAATTCTGCTAACTTCAATAACAGCCCTAATAACAACAGTAGGTTTGCATATCATTAAATGAGTGACACAATCGACAGAAAAATCCAGTTTAATTCTAAAACCTGCCCTCAGATAAATCAGTAACATGTCTAGCTTGCCATGTTGTTTGGTAAATGAAAGGAGGGTGTATTTTTAGCTAGCATATAGACTACACAAAGTTGTGTTGATTGATCAGAGATGAGTTCTCATGCTGTGTGAAACACATTTACCTAATCAGGACAAAACTAATCAGGTTTCTCTACTTCTCTACTAGAAATGGCATTTAATTACTTTTTTTGATAGATCAGACACTGTTGCTATATTTAAAATAGCTTAAAATGCTAATGCTACTGGTGGGTATCAGTGTAATCCTGCCTTGGCAATGAAAAATATTTATGACAATTGTCTAACATTAAAACATGACCACGTCAATTAAAATAAAATCCATTTATATTCCTAATTATAAGCCATTTTAACAGGATTCCAACCAATAAAAAAGGAGTTTAATAGATACTGTATATATCATAGTAGCCTACCTTAAACATGCCTAAACTCTTACATTAAAAGATGGGCATAATCATTAGTCCAAAGCTTATTTTATAATAAAGGGGTAAAAATCATTATTCATGAATTGTTAATTTCTTGAATAATGCATTAAAAGTAAAAAAAAAACCTAACTATTTAATGTGACAACCACAGCTTTTCCTTACTCTCGTCATGCTCATCATGTCACTCAATACAGCATGCACTCCTGGTTTCCTCATTTAGGATACTGCGTATCGCTTGAGAAAATTAAGTCTTGGAAGTGTTAGACAGATATTTAACAGTCTAAGACAAAATAGTGAATCATTTTTTTTTATCAGTGGCCAAATGCTTGCTTTTTTTCTCATACAGGGTGTTTTTTCCCACCACCCCACCCATGTACAATAACTATGCTATCTGGCTGTTATATACAATGTAAACCAGTTTCAACCAGTATTCAACTAATAATGAACTTTGAGTATGAATAATGAGTCACCAACTCCAGTGAACATGCCTAAGGCCATAAGCCATTGGTTGGCTTGTGTGATTGTTAGAGTTAATACGAGTTAAGCTAAAATCCCAAACCTTGGGATTCCATATCAAATCTTTCAGTGCAAATAATATTATACTGCTCACAAAATTAGGGGATATTTCAAAATGTAATATCCTCTAACAAAATATCCTATATTTTTGTGAGCAATATATGTGTTTAGTGTGATGGTTTTAGCAATCTCTGTTTAGGTACACCACTTACAATCTAAAATCCTCATATGACCCACCCATACTCTATAAACTGTAGTACAAACAGAAAGAGTTTAATGTTTGTGCATTTTAATGCATGCTCTGCTCTATTGATAAAGTAGTGTTTACTCCATACAACCTAACCAAAAAGCACCTCACTGGTGTTTCCGCCTAAAAATATCTGAACTAGAGCTGCATCCCAAACTGCATACTAAAATGTATATGCTAAATTAATTAAAAATAGTAATGACACTATAGCTGATTGAATAACTTATCATGCCACGTAAAATGGTGTTCTGTCATTTGGGACACTATGTCCACCACAGTCGCTGCCCATTTGACTACCCAAAGACCCTGGAGGGTAGTTCAGGTGGAAATATAAACCAGGCTTTAGTAGAATGCAAATATTCCTGATATACTGTATTTCTCTGAGGACAGGCTCCCATTTCATCAGTCTCTAGGACATGAAGTAAAAACTAAAAAGTCAGCATTCTCAGTGGTGGTGCTTTGCATATATAATGTCTTCACCTAACCTGTCTTCTTAACCTTGTCTTTTGCTTCTACTGGTATAAAATTTCTATCTGAGGAGCTAAAAATCTGCACTGGATTAAAGCTCATCTTATCAGCTCACAGCACGTTCTTATCCAGCTTTAAAATGTTTGCAGCTTCTGAAGCATTAAAATGAAGTCAGATTAGAGAAGAGAGAGAAAAAAATGTCCCCTGTGAGTTACAGGGTATGCAAGGGTAACAGAAATTCAGTTATCTGATCAGTTATCTATCTATCAGTTATCTATCACACGTGATTACCACAGACGATATTAGTTCAACTGTGATAACTCGGAAGGTCAGAATCCGTAAACAAGAGCACAGAGTTTGGTCAATAGGGAAGAGAGAAACCAAGGTTACCTCAGAGAGGTCAGTAAGTTGTAAGAATAGTGGGAAGGCTGAGCCGTTTTAAGAATTACAAACAGCAGCAGTAAAAAACAGGTACTGCACCTAACAGCTGTGGCATGAGCAGTAAAGCAAGGCCACCAAGGATGTTGCTGAAGCCAGAGGTATGAGGACACAAAAGCCCCAACCAAGACAATTTCTGGAAAGAAATGAGAAATGAATACATACAATGCAGTGCAATGTCATGTAAGGGCAAGGACCAAGTTTAAAAAGTGGTGCTGATGAGGAAAATGGGGAGCAGGTGTTAAAACTCCAATGAGGCAGGCCACTGTCTCTGCTGTCTAGCACCAAACGGAACAATAGCCAACAACCTTAATGGTGACATTCAGGGGAATCATTACAAATGTCATAAAATCATGACAGCACTGGAGTCAGTAAGAAAGTCTTAAAGTTTTTTGTTTTATCCTGTATTGCTGAGCAGAACTACAGCACACTCCAAGAGAATTCACTACAGGTAATTACTGTGGTGAGAATAGATTTACATGTATGTCATTTAGCAGATTGTGTTATCCAGAGCGACTTACAATCATTACAATCTTACAATCCAAGCAATTGTGGATTAATGGCCTTGCTCAGGAACCCAACTGTGGTAGCTTGGCAGAGGTGGGACTTGAGCCCTAAACCATCTGGTACACAGTCCAGTATCTTAATCACTAGGTCACCACAGTTTCCACAGTAATATAATGATAGTGAATGCATTAAAACCAGTTTCACCATAAACAACAGGACTGAGCCCAGTATTTGCATGTTTGATTCCTCATGGTGGACTGTCTGACAAAAAGCCGCATGCAACTGGTGAACCATGTTTGAGCTGCTAAAGAGCAGAAGACCTTTTACTCAGATTTCCAGTATGACAGATATGTATGTTGTTGCTGTTGTCTAAGTAATCTTTTATGATTTCATATTTTAGTTAAATATCTGATTAAATGAACTCTTTTCCCGGAAAATACTAACCAATAGTATAGAGAGCAAACAGTAACCCTATTAGGCAGAACACCTTATCAATAAAATGGAAGTGAGCCTAAACATTGCTGACAATGTCCACTCCACTCTCAGACATTTTTGGACTAAATAATCTAATAACATAAAATTAATAGATAATAAAAAAGTATTATATTATAAAAGTATTATTTTACCTAAAAGGGCTCATCTATTTTCTATTCACTAATGACATAAATATTTGTCTAAATTTGTGGTAGACGTTGGTGTTATTTGGTTGGGGTTGGGGATGGCTTATTTGTCCAGACTTATACACTTATTATATAACAATTCTCTGTTCCCCATAGTTATACAGTGTCTTTTCAAAAGCCTGAGCAGCTAAAGACAGTCAGAGCCATTTTTAGGACAATAGATTATTAGACATATGTCAACATTTCAGGATTCAGGATCAGTATATGTGTTTTAGCTTGCCACTTCTAATTGTATAACCTACCAAACATGCATATTTTTTATTGCTAATTTAAAAGGCTTTATCAGGTCTAGAAACCAGTGAAGAGTCCCAAGTATTTAATTTCTAGGTATTTTTTTTATTTTAGGGTAACAGGACTCCCAGGTCCACCTCCTAGGTGAGAGCCCCAAAAGAGGCAAAATACCTGGGACTCAACAACTAAAGAAGCCTTTTCGGATGAACGGTAAAACATCTATAAGCATTAAAAAGTTCCGTTGCATTCAGCTAAAACCCTCAAGTCACTGAGGAAAAGGCAGTAGTGTAATTAAAAATGACATCAGTTATATTAGCAAACGTTTTATTAATGCTTGCTAGTAATATGTTTGTTTGCTTAATTTAACATTGCTTTTAGCATCCATGGCTATTTACTGACAGACACAAGATTACATCGATATACAAGGTTACTTTAAACCTAGCCATACATGCTCAGATCGGGCCAGTAGAGCACATTGTCACCTAATGCATCTTTAGACTGTGGGAGTACCCGGGGTACCCGAGAGTATTTATACAGATACAGAGAGGACATGCAAACTCCAAACAGGCGAAGCCCGAGGTTGAAGTCAAATCGTTCACAATTTAGTCAATATAGTCAATATAACAGTCCTGCTACTCAAGACAAGGCACATAAACTAAACTAAGCTAATCTTTAAAAGTACTTTAGTGTTAATTTGTTCTTTCATGCATAGCAGATTAATGGCCACTTCAGCCAGTCACTTAATCTATTTAGTTTTAACAGGCTTCTAACCAGATACACATTGTGCCTATACAACTGACTGTGGGTACAGCTCTGCCCTTATTAATTCTGTGTGTCCCAGTACAACATGTAGTCTAGAAAAGCCCTTTTTGACATTACACCACCTATTACATTTCCACTGTCTGCCTGTAAAATACCACACTGACTAGATAATCAAGCTAATTAGCCAAATGTTTTAGCTCTTAGTTATCTTACTCATCTACTTAAGACATACAGCCTGAATACTCCTCATCCCTCTTGCTTTATTAATGTTCAGCTGAGCTGCTTATAGATATTTCCATTTCTCAGTAACAGCCCATACAGGTGACTTAGAAGAGGCAAAAGTGGCCTGGTAATGTATGTGCTAGCCTATTGGAGAGTTTTTGCTGAAAGAGAAATTGCTGAGTTAGTTGCAACTATAATTGCAATAAAACTGCAGTGAATATTTATGCACACTGAAGATTTATGTGTTGTTTGTTTTACTTTTGGCCTGTGCCACAATGTAAAAAAAATATAATCACCCCAAAAAAGAAAAAACCTATATGAGTTTCAGGTTGTTAAGCACCTAAACAGCAAAAACATCAAGGGGGTGAATACTTTCACACTTTACATACCCCATGAGCTATAGTAAAAAAACAAAAAACAAAACGTATATTGCTTTGGTAGGAAGAAATATTTTCAGAATAGTATGCCAAAATTGTCCAAAAACAAGTATTCCTGATATTTCCAGGTTCAAGTTTATCAATTTTGCATTTTGCTAGTTGTTTAGAAATTCACCTATAACCCTTAAAGATAAATGTTTTACTATAAATAATTACAGGAACTAAAGAAATGCTGACATCTTGCAGCTGCATTACACTTAAAGACCAGAGAAGGGTAATGCTGTCAAATAAACAAATGTAAACTTATAGTAACTCTGATACATTAGACTCTGAGCTTTAGATTTATTGGCCCTCTCAATACAGATGTTTTATTGTATTTTACATTATTAGGAAAGCGTTACTACTCCTAGTTTATATTTAACTTTTTGGGAACGTGGTGAATCAATCCATTATGCTAGGCTTTCACCACAGGGACCTGGATTAACCACATGATGAACAGAAGAGAATACATAAATGAAATATGGCAAACAGGATGACCTCAGTACATCTGATAATGACTATAAAATAGATTTCTGTCTGAAAATGTTATATTTTTGTAAGATTAGCATGGTCACCTTATGGCTCCAGCCCTGCCTGTGTGGAGGTTGCATGTCCTCCCTGTGTCCTTATGGGTTTTCTTTTTCTCAAGCATTAATGATTGATGATCGAACTCAACACAGACACTTGAGTCTGGACCAATCACTCTACATTTGAGTCACTACATCTGCCTCAACACATACACAAATCTCCGAGGACCACAGATGGAGATTTGTAATTAATCATAGATTAGATGCAACCTCGAAACCAATAATCCATTTCAAAAGTGTGCCAGAGGAAAGCCTTATTTCCATTTAACCACAAATTCAAGTGCCTGAGTTTAGACAGACTCTAACTTTAATTGGAGTCAGGTTGTTCAGATAAGACAAAAATAGAGGTCTTGGTAAACAAATTTTAAGGTGCATTTGGCATAAACAGAATAGTTATGCAGTAAAAGAACAAATTTCCACCGTTGTGGAAAGTGAAGGATCTGTGATATTGTACATCTGTTTTCTCTTTCACTCACAGTTCAGTCTTCCAACAAGGTGATGACCCAAAACCACACCAATTGTAAAAAAAAATGAATAATGTTCAAACTATTGACATGCTCACCCCAGTCGCCTGAGCTAAATCTCATTTTGAATCTGTTTGGTTAAGTGAAAATGAGAGTCCTCATCAGAGGGCCCTCGAGGACACGAATATAACTTGCTATGTATTCTCCAATCTCATCAAGCACTCTAAAGGACTCAGAGCTCATATGTGTCTGTTATGTTAAATGGCTTTCTAACATACCCCAATATAAAATGGGAAACAGCAGGTACTCTGTGCTCAAACGATGTACCAGTATGTATCAGTCATGCTCGAGCACACCTCTTCGCCTGGGGCAACACACTCAGGCAATGACCCGGTAACTCCTAGGTGAGAAAGCGTGAAAAATAGATAGAGATGCCGTAGAAAGTAAAGTCCTCGGATTGGGGAAGAAAAGTTTACTGTAAGTGTGAAAAACACAGATGGCAGATGGGAATGGATACAGGGTTGTGTGGAGGTCAACTCAAGTAATTCATCAGAGAAATATAGACAGCAGAGCTGGAGGTAAGGATGGAACACATCCATCTGTCTTGCTGGCAGACTGGGTGGAGCAGTGTGCTCATCAGCGATCTTGGTGTAGACTCTTTTAATTCAATAACTACTGGTGAAAGAACCATTTCCATCATATAACATGCACATATACTATTCTATGTCATCTTACATACAAATAAAGGACTGGGCTGGGCTTCATTGTCAAAACGTTTTGTAGTGATCTGGGATGTTGGGCTGCAGTCTTCTTGCTTCTCACATGTGATCATTCAGGTTTGTTGGCTGCTGAAGAAGAAGGTTGCTGATGTCTTACGTGATACCTTAGGGGTGTTTCCTTTCTGCACGCTATGCTGCTATAGTTAGTGCTGCCAGAGTCTAATGCTATACTTGGCATCCCAATTCTTGAAATCCCTAACAAGCTGTTTTTTCAGTTACCAATCCCAGTCCTAACACAGAACTGTTCTTCCAGGACCAATTCCAGCCCTCATACCTTTACTCAGACCACATAAAAGACCTAATCCCCCCCCCACAATCCTCCTGTTGTCCAAGGATTCCATGCCACCCAAACTGTTACCTCCAAGAGGACAAGGGAACCTACAATGTTTCTTGGTCTAAAACAATGCCATATTCCCTGTTTTAATATATTAAGTAGTTGACTTAATATTTATGCATTTCTAATATATTCTGCAGTATTAGTCTCTATTTTATTAGATTCTCCATCATATTGCATTCTCACTCATTTATAATAGTATACATTCTAAATTTAATATTTTCTTTTTATTTCTCTATTTAAATTATACAATTTAACTTTGGTGTACCTAAATTATTATTAATGATTTATTTAGGTAATGTAGTTTATTTCTTATATCTAACATCTAGATTTTTAAAAGGATGTTGGGTTCTTGGTCTTTTTCATAATAACATTCAGGAAGATTTTAGATGGCCATGTTGCCACTGGCTAGCTGTTTGTAAAGCTGCTTTAAAACAATGCTCTGTTGAAAAAAGCAATACATTTGACTTTGACATCATGACTTCTGAGTATACCTTATAGTATTTCCCAATGGCCTTTCAGCAGGTTAATGTAACCTGACACACTGCACACACTGGCTTGAGGAGTGTGACAAGTCCAAGGTGTTGTGCTAACATCCATAATCCCCAGATCTCAGCATTTCTGTGATGTGCTGGAACAACAAACCAATCTCTGGAGGCTCCCCCTTGTATCTAATAATACTTACAGGATTTGCTACTAACATCTTAGTGGCAATTGCCGCAGGCCCTTTTAAATTCCTTGTAGCGTCTGCATAAAAAAGATCCTCATATGCAGATGAATGAAATTTCATGCAATTTCTGATCCAAAGTTATTTCACACTTTCAAACCCTTTTTCTTTGCTTGCACAGACACATATACAGCCTTGGTATAATTATTTTATCGGACTTTCCATTGACACAGTGACAATTGCAATTACTTTAATGCTTATTATTGCTACACCTGCACCTACACAAACCCTGACCATAATCTCCTGTCCCTTTTCTTTGTGGGGACTTGGAAATTAACCCCATTAAGTAAAATGTATTATTTCCTTCTATAATTTTGGGACATTTGAATTTCCATTGACATAAATGACAATGACTGACTATCCATCAATCCATCCATTATCTTCCACTTAATCCACATGGTGCCAGTGCCCACCCAGCAACTCTGAATACAAGGGCAGGAGCAACCCTAGATGGAACGCCAAGCCATCATAGGGCGCACACACACACACAGTCACACATTAAGGGCCACTTTTTAAAAACACCAATTAACTTTTGGACTGAAACTGGGACTGTGGGAGGAAACAGGTGTAACCAGAGTAAACTCACGCAGACACAGGGAGGACATGCAGACAGGATTGAACTCGGGACTTTCTTGCCGTGATGCAGCGGTGCTACCCACTGAACCACCGTGCTGCCCAATGACTGCTGCAGCTAATTAATGCTACACCTACAGTTACCCCTAACCTTAACCTCAATAACCAGGTTTTCCTATCATAGTATGGACATTTGGTTCTCAGAAGTATAGCAAGACAAGGTGGATACACACATACCACTGCAGGTTCATTTTACATTTTTTCCTTCATTACAGAACAAGGGCACCATAATGTCGAAGGTCACCTTGTACAGTCTGATGAACAGCTCAGAGTCCAAAAAAATTTATTCAATGGCAAAAATCACTTCCAATATGTCTGTCAAACTGTTATGACAGCCCATGTGGGCTCAAAAGCATAATGAGAAAATCGATGGCTGGACACCAAAGTCAGCTCTGGTATTTTTCTTGTGTATCCTGTAACTGGCTAAGTATGTTCGAATCCAGGACCTGCAGGACTCATGGTGCACAGAAGGCACACTGAGCTCTCTCATTACTGCTTCTGTAATGGACACACAGCTGGATACAAAGTCGTTTTTAGTGTCAGGTCTTTTTGCTGAACAAATCACCGCTGTCCACAGTGCTACTCCCAGCTAAAGAAATATTATACACCGTATCTGCTGATATACCACTGATAGATGCTGCAACCTAACTTTTAATGGTTCTGCAGAGAGCAAGTGAGAACGTAAAGACAGAACAAGGGACAAAGGGAAAAGAGAAATCATTTTAAAAGCTGTAAAAGTGCTCAGTCAGATGTCAAGAGTTCAGTGTGTACTGCTTCAGAGGTTAAGATGCAGCTGCCATACTGATTCTAACTACATGTCAAGAGTTATAGATGTCATATGTCATATTGCAAATCTCAAGTCTGTGACAGAGTGTCAGAAGTCCAGAAGAACAGGCCATTTCTTAGCAGACAGAGCCAGGATTGAAGTTCAGAAATACTAAAATATTATATTTATGATACTTAGCCACAAAGTCAAAAATGGAGCAGCCCCTTCTTACCCCACTAATCACAAGCTTGGCTGAACTGGACCAACCACTCAAACTAAGGCAAGCATCAAGACCCTTCATACTGGCCCCCTGGTGGTAGAATGAACTTCCACTGGATGACTGACTGGCTGAGCCTCTTTTCCACAGCAGTGCAAATGCTGTCCATTAGATGCTTAATTAATTGGATTTTCACTTCTGAGTAGCCACTTTTTTCAAATCACCTAAAGGCCTGGAGCCATTGCTTGAAATGTTCTAGGACACACTATCACTAAGATTCTAAAGTAATGTGTCCTTTAGAGTGATGAACAATTTTTGACCATCTGACAGTCTGATAAATGAATCTGGGTTTGGCTCTTCCCTGGGAAACGTTTCTCTCCCAAATGCAAACAGTACAGTCTGGTTGAAGAGAAGTCGAAGGCTTGGAATTGCCCTTTAGTTCTAGTAAATTGAAATGTATTGCCGTTTTATAGTCCTAACTTTGTTGAAAGTGCTATTTCAGACTTGTGTGTGATTCGGTCATAGATATCTAGTCTGCCATGAGCTTAAAATAGGGTGTTGAGGTGAAATTCTTTAAAATGAGGAATGTAAGGATACATAATACATCGCGATGCAGAATTTAACAATGTGCAATGAGGAGATGGGCGATATGACATGCGTTCTGATTATTATGCCATCTAATGCAATCACCAGAGGGTGCAATCGATTTAACCCACAGCAGCACATGATACATCATGCTCTCAACTGCCACAGTCTTTAGCCTTGTTAAGAGGCGTATAGCTTCTTTCTTTATTCATTAAAACACTGGTGATGGTGAAGGTAATAACACAGTTTGTTGTAGTACCATTACTTTAAACTAATTTCCTCATATTTGTTGCTTACACTAAGTTCTTTTTAACACGACACAAGGCAAGGACACATTATTAGTAGTCCTTCAGAAATAAAAATCATGCATTCATTCAGTTATTTAATATATGGTGAAGCTACAACAGAGTATTTTGAACTTGTACAAAGAAATGTGCATTGTTTTGCATTGTTTACGCTACAGAAATAATGAAGGAATATCTTTATAAAAAAAATATAGCCCTTGGTAAAATACATACACTGGTCACAAAAATTAGTGTGTGAAATTAGAGAAGTGTACTCATGATATCCACATCATTTGACTATGTTGTGTATACACAAGTGGCAGATAAGAAAAAGCTTTCCATCTGATTTATATATTTTCATAGACAATCAAAACCTAATAGACATTCAAAACCCTCAGTGAGACCTCATACTAAGCATACACATAGTATTTTTCATATTTTTTATTAAGGGCAAGGTGGTTTCATGCTGTATCCAATACTGTATTCAGATAGGGATAAGCCACATAAAAATGCATGAGTAACTAGACCCAAGACTCATTTGTATCTGGTTTGAATCTGACTACTAAATTCTCTTCAGGCAGTGGTTTGAAATACCTAATAGCACAACATATCTATGTATCAAAATACTGATCAAGTTAGAGTGTGCACCTTAGTAGTGTTTACTATAGCTGAAATCACATCACTGTTGTATTAAACATTTGTAACAAATAACTTCTTCTAAACTTTAACTACAACAATTTTTGGTTGTCCTCTTAAGATTAAACATGGCACTTGATGCAACAACCATCTTATGCAGATAAAAACTGCGAAAAGCAGGTGCTCCACTCTTATGGGTTGATTAAAATACGATGAGGGATATAAAAATCACATTTTGATCTGGCTGACTAGAGCACTTGAGTCTTAAGTGTAAAATGTGGTAGGGGTGCGGTACGGTAACACAATCGGTTTGTGCAGTTGCCTCACAGCTCCAGATCCACCCTAAATCAGATACAAGGCACATAATATGACAGGGGCATTGAGGTGAGAATAATTATTATTCACACTACTGTCTAAACGTACCATGAGATTAAAAATTTAAATTCACAGATGTGTAAACACGTAAACACAATTACCCATAGGTGACTGTAAACCTGTATGAATAAGATATCGAAAAATAAGTGCTGCACTGCAGAGTCCTTAGACCTCCCTAATTATGCCAGTGTCATGTTTAATGAAGCAGCCTTAGACATAAACCATGCGCTTGCTCCCACCTTTAGCGTCTTGGAAATGTGATAACATCTTAAACCACCTAGTTTAACCTCAATCATTCGCTGTTGCCATATAGCTCAGTGAGGGCCAAGCTAAAGACCATCAATGAGGCCAGTGACACAGGACCCTGGAGGCTGTGTCATTAAATTTCCATCTGTGCTGCATCACACATATGTCATATCACCAGCCTAGCAGAGGAATGAAAGGACAAGACCGTTTTGAAGGGTACAGAAATGTTTTAGTCCAGATCTTAATCTGATCTGGATAGATGTTTTTCTTCTTCAAAGTCAAGACATCTTCCTGTGCAGAAGTTAAGAAGTACAGAGAAGGAAGGAGGCGCATATGAGGTCTTTATGGTCTCCATACATAATTAATGTGACATAAAGTTCCCTTTGGGATAGAATGACACTGCACAGCATAGATAGCAATGTTAGCACAAACTATAAATATGGTCAGCCCAGTGCATTATTGGACTGATATGTGCAGAGGAAATTAACACCATTCGCTGCTACCAGAAAGTCCCCATGGCCATTGTTTTTTGCCATGAGGAAAATGCTGCAAGGCCACTGTCACATAACCAATTACATTACATATATGAAATCCAAGTCACTGTGGGTTAAGGGCCTTGCTCACTGACCCAACAGAGGCAGCTTGGCATTTACAGTGCATCCGGAAAGTTTTCACAGCGCTTTACTTTTTCCACATTTTGTTACGTTACAGGCGTATTCCAAATTGTATTAAATTAATCTCTTTCCTTAAAATTCTACACAAAATAGCCCATTATGACCATGTGAGAAAAGTTTTTTTGAGAGTTCTGAAAATTTATTAAAAATGAAAAACTAAGAAATCACATTTACATAAGTATTCACAGCCTTCGCCATGAAGCTCAAAATTGAGCTCAGGTGCATCCTATTTCCACTGATCATCCTTGAGAT
>JAVSBV010120549.1:0-19273 GCA_033117975.1 Parotocinclus spilosoma | reverse complement strand
GTATTTACTCAGCGGATGAATACTCACCAAAAACAAGAAGTAACACTAGAGCATCGGCCGCCTGAGTCGCTACTTGCTGACATGACAAGTTTTTAATCTGCGGTTTTGTGGTTTCTGTTGTAAGTTTCATTATAGACTGAATTCATTCAAGCCCTACGATTCCACCCAAACGTTCTTCAAGTTCTACGGCTAAAATACTGTACAAATATTTAAATAAATATAGCGTCCCTACTTTGTGGATTTTCGTTTATCGTAGGTGGTCCTGGAACGTAACCCCCACCATAAACGAGGGAACACTGTATATGGTCATTAATGGTGGCCTAATACTTCTACACACTACTGTATGTTAGGTCGAGTGGTATTGATACGGCGTCCCAGCATGTGCTCATGAGGTGGCACCTGTCCACGAGTGGTTCTTATCTTGTGCCCCGTGCTACAGGTTGCACCCCACCCCACCCCCCAATGTACAAATCAGCAGTGACATCCCGAAATCGGGTGGATTTTAAAAGCAGAATACTTCCCGCAGTGTGTTTGTTGAAGTAGTAAGGGTTGGTGAAGTCGTCTGTATGTCTGTCTGCAGCGCCAGAATCTATATATGCTCTAAGCAGTTTATTACAAATCAATAATAACAGTTAAATAACGTGCATCGATCAGTAAAGGTCTTTTGGAGTAGGGCCATTTATTTGCGCCCATCACGGGACAAAGGGTTGCTCCAAAAATGCTTCCGCTTCAATTTGAAAGCGCATAAAACGGAAGGCCGTAGGAGTGGATTTGCGGAAACTAATAGCACAGCGTACGCAATGGAATCGATACCCAAACTAGAAAGACACCCATTCGTTTTCATTAATAATAGATCAGCGAGTGGCCTTTCCTCGCGCCTGGGCACTTAACAGAAATGTGTCTCTTCCATTATTGTAATTCTGTCTCCTTTCCAGAGCTTTTGCTTCCAATTGCCGCGGCATTATCATGCTGAGTCGGTTCGTTAACCGTTTTGGATTTTCTTGATAACTTGTTAAACACATTCTAAATATCACCCGTAGGTTCCAGGTAAAAAGCGCGCTGCTGCCATTCTTCCCGAGCTCCATCAGCCGAGCGTAAACAAATGAACGAGTTAAAAACGTTTGTTCTGCATAAGCCAATGCTCAGAAAGGCAGCTGTCGAACATTTTCATCCGGCTGAATTATTTAAGAGAACGCCGCCGCGCATAAAGCCGCAACACAATTACGCCTTTCCACTGTACTCCGTCCGGGATGTTACAGGAATCATCTAAAGTACTTCCACTTCACTCAGTGGTCTAGCTGCATCCTCATGTCTGACACTCTAATAAATTAAACTGATATATTTAGCATGTTTGCTAAACTAAAGTATGTTCCTAATAAATAATTCTATCACAGGTTTTCGGATGAATGCAACAGCCACTGATCCTCGTATTTTTTTACCTCAGCTTACGCACTGATATCAGAGAAATGGAAATGCTTCCCATAGTCTTACATCAGAAGGTTTTGCATTATAACCTGACTGGCTTTTACTATTGTAAGTAAACAGCCGTGTGTGTTCTGCATGTACAGAGCTGAGACAGCTCAAGAGTAAATAATGTTACACACACACACACACACACACACACACACAAAAACGACTTACCGAAAGCATTAGCTCAATGTTCACTCATGCATCTTTGACAAGCGAGATGAAAAACGCCCGCATCCTCCTAATTGAGGTAATCCGGCTCATATGACCCAGGCTGAAGGGGTGATCATCATTAGCCTTCAAACTGGTTCCTACGGCGACTGTTCAAAGCCATGAAATGATCAGATTTGGTTTCTGATGTGGTTGTGATATCGGATCAAAGGCAGAAAGGAACCCTGAGGGAATACCAGGGTTATTACAGTCACACCTCAATAATGCTTTAATTCAGTACTAATGATGTGACACAAAGTGGAACCGGTACCGTAAACGACAACCGGAGAAAGAACTGTTCTGAGATTGAAACAACTACAGGTTATGCCATTAGAGAGGTGACTGGGATTGACATACCAGAACTACACTGCTCACAAAAATGAGGGGATATTTTTAAATGAATATGAAGCGATTACAAACGGAGCATTTGATTTTAAAGGCAAAGGTAAAGCAAATGAAAACCAAAGAAAGTTGTTTGATTACACAAATGGGATTCAAACCTAATTCTGGTGATTAAGTAGTAAGTGATAAATTCATGAGGTAAACAGAAGCATGTTAAGCTGGACAAGAGTGGCCCTACATTGACATGTGTATGGTCACCCAAGAGTGCCACTGACAGTGATGGGGAATGGACAGGATCAGATTGTCCAGAAGTGTTGTGAGAGACATTGGTTGGTTTGTCAGACGTCTTCCCAGTATGTCCGAAGCATGTTCAATGGGATTCAGGACTGGAGAACGTGAAAGCCAGTCCACGCATTCGATTCATTGGGAGGACCACGACTCAAAAAGGGACTCGACCTGCTTGGGTGGCTTGAATGTAAAATTCAACAATAAATTGTTATTTATTACAAATGGATCTAGTCAAACAAGTAAAAACAGTGATCACAACCTGAGGCAACAGGTACAAGTACTGGTACCACAATCAGAATAACACTGACAGGAGGTAGTACAGCAGGTGGCACTGTGACAGGTACAGTGATGAGAATTAAGTTTAATCATCTCTTCTGAAAATCCAAAAAAAATGCAAACAACATTCCGAAACAACAGCAGGGAATAAATATGATCCGGTATCAAAATAAAATCGACACAAAGGCTCGTTTAAGAAATTGAAACCTTTATCTCCATAAACGTGTGAAAATATGGGGTAAAATGATGCCTGTACATTTTCCCATCGCTCTCTGGGAGCTTTTTTTTAAAAGACATCTGGAACCATAAGCCTCGATGAAACATTAAGCAGGCGTGAAAGCACCGAGTCGCGGATACTTGCTGGGGTTAAGCGAGAGGGATCAGCAGGCATGGCTGAGGCCAGATCCCACAGGCGACCGCTTGCAGGTCATGACCGATAACAGTGGACCGGTCTGACATTTTCAGCAGGATTTGCCGAGCCAACAGGGTTGTTACACTCACACTGCCTTCGTCATTACAGCAGAACTAAAGAGGCTAAAAGGATTTGTTTTCATTTCGTTTGTTTCAGTCACAAAGTCGAATACTCTTGAGCATTTAAATCCCAATCTGTATTTGGTATATATATATTTTGTATTCATTAAGATTTATTCTGAACCCTTAGATTAGAACGTCACTATAGACAAAGCTCTCTGAGAGGATGATGGCAAAGCCATTAGCCAAACCCCCATAACCCCACCAACTTTATTAAATTAACAGCCCCCTCAGAGACCGAGCCCCCCTCTTCAGAGGTGCATTTAACCCCCGAGCTTAATTACAGGCTTTAGGGACATCAAACCCTAACCCATCAGCATTTAAGGGGCATTCATTATTTAATCCCTTTACAGGCCCAGCATTGGAGAACCTTTAACCCCTTAACGCCTGAATTTATGTAGCTGTATATGAAAAAATGTTTCATGTGTGTTTTTGCCTTTAAGTAGATGGAAAATATTGTTAAGATTATTCATTTCACTTTTGCACTAAAAAATAAATTTTGGTATGTTGCAAATTTGCAACAACAGGCGTTAAGGGGTTAATCTACACAAAACACTCTGGGGTAACGAAGAAATGGGGCAAATGTATACAGTGACTATAGAAAGGGTTTGATTCTGATTGGCTGGCGGATAGGGGCGCAGCAATTAATCATGTTAGTCAACTATAATAACTATAATAACCAAATTAGCTGGCAAGTCAGTGACGTCATCATGTGTTGTGCTGCTCTAACTAGGAACAAAATAGCATTGGCTGTCTCAAGTGTGGCAGCATTTCAATCAGGCACGCCATAAGAGGACGCTGGACAAAGGATTATCAGTAATATGATGGGTCAAAATGGTATGTTTATAGAGAAGAATATTCTCACAAACGTTCACCAATGTTTGCTGAATTTAAACACTGATGTTCTGTTTAATCTTATTGCTGCCACTTTGTGTATCGTTGGTTTCAAATTTTGACAGGTTAAAGACAAAAGACTTTAATGCTAAATTTTCTCAATAAAGTATCTATCTGTCTGTCTGCCTGTCTGTCTGTCTGTCTAGTATTTAGTACTAGACTATGGTATTCATCTTTATTTTAAGTGTTCGTGTGCAAATGCATAAAATAACCTTAAGATAAATGTAAAGGCTGATAGCTACATAAGAGTCATTATAATTGAGTGATTCATAATCCATATAATTAATTCTTTATATAGATTATTCGGCCAGATACATAACTGGAGACAAGACTGGCACCATCTTTGGATGGCTGGCATGACTAGAGACATGACTATAACCCTGCCTGGAGACTGAACACAATAAAAGACATGACTGGCTTTATCACTGGAACAACAACTAATACAAGAGCTTAGAACCAAGACTGTTAACACGATTAGAACACTGACTGGAGACAGCACTTGGGATATGACTGGGGAACTGACCAGAGGCACGAGTAGAAACTTCAGTGGAATGTGACTTACATACACAACCAAAGACAAGACCAGTATCATCCCTTTAGTGCTGATTAGAGACATGAAAAGAGATGGAATCCTGACTTTATCACTGGAACGACAACTAGTACCATAACGTAAGCCAACACCAGAGACCCAAAGGGGGCCATGAATGGAAGTACTACTGGCCCGATTACATAAACATTGACTGGAGACACAACTAGAACCCTGTCTGGAATGTTGCCCACGGATGCAATACAACAAAAGTGATGACTGGCACCATCACTGGAGAGATGACTAGAGAAACGACTAGAGAGACTACTGGAGACATGATTAGAAGTTGAGAATGCTCACAGGAGACACAAACATAGACATGTCTAGAGAAATGACTGACACCGTCACCGGAACTGTGCCTGGAACAACGACTGGCACAGGATCAACCAGCTTTTGAGGAACATCAATTATTTCATCCCTTTACAGCCTCCGGATTAGGAAACCTTTAACCTAAACATAGACGTGGGCTGCTACTGCTTCAAGATGATTTCACGTCTCAATACGAGAACTAAGTAGATCAGGGGAGAAATTGGACTTTTGGAACGGTGAGCTCGTTGGTAGGACCCATTCTCCTAAGCAACGGACAGGCTGAAACAGCTAAATACTAGAAGTGCTGAAATGTTTTTTTTCAATTTTTTATAGGATCGCGATTCCTAGTCCTGGCGATTTTGAATCGATTCAAAATGCCCCAAAATCGATTTTAAAATGTATTTTTTGGCGCTCCTACTCCCGAGCGTACTGCACATCGCATTACGTATCCACTCGTGCACCGTACGAGTTGTTAGCCAGCTCCCGTTGTTTGAATGGAACAATCTGATAGCGGAGCTGTGAGCTAATCACATGTCACGTAACACTCTTCAGACAAGACGTTATGCACTATGACTTGGTGACATCATGCGACTAAATTAACCAATCAAACAATACCTGAAATTAAATGAATAGTTACCCCAAAAACGCCCATAGTGGGAATAAATGTACCACAAATTAAAGCAAAGTATACACAGGTTCTACAATGTCCCGAGGAAGAGAGAGCTTGACATGAACACAATTGTTGGTGCAATATGGTTAAAAAGACTGAAGTCTGTATTTTATTTTTAAGGTTAAGTTTTAAAGATTTGCAAAATATAAATGCACTATTACTGTAAAGTCTGTATTTTAGTTTCGGTTAAAGGCTAATGCACTATGGTATTTTGTGTTAATATATTTTGAATTATTTGTTCATTAATAGATTTTTTTTACTTAAGAAAAAGCCAGGCAGCTAAGCTAACCTTATACTGGTAATTTTCGTAATTTTATGCACAATCCTATTTTGTATAATAATAATATAAAATGATGCAAAAAGATTTGATACAGGAAGGAACCTAAAATAATTGTTTTAAATAAATGTTCTATTTGTTTACATTGTCGTTTCATCTTGCCAATCACATAATTTAAACAAAATTTAAAGACCATTTGAATTGAAAAATCGTTTCTGAATCGAAAATCGTTTTTGAATCGAATCGTGACCCCAAAAATCGGAATCGAATAGAAAGACACAGAGATTCGCACCCCTACTAAATACGTTCAATTATACCAGCATATCAGATTATATGCGAAACAGAATGTCTTTTAGATTTTCAGGAAACTAATTTTGCACAAAAACAATAAACCTATTTGAGAAAAGGAGGCGAAGAAAGCAAACTGTAATAAAAAGGGACAGACCTTAAGAATAACCGCATGGTTAATGACATCATATAAGCTCAGTGCTAGAAAGCATGGCATGCTCGGTATGCACTCACTCCACATGACTCATTCACACAAATACTGGTAGGTGTCTTTGTGTGAAGGACGGGCGATGATGTTTATTTGAAAGCGCTGCACAATCTGTGTCACAGCTCAGGGTTTGGATCAGCGCCTCCAAGCTACATAATTAATCCATTAATCTCTCATCGTTAACCTCCGTCCAGCTTCCGCTATGTCCACGCTCTCTGTCTCTTATCCCCTAATTTATTTCCCCTGCGCCGTTCAGCCTGTTCACCCCCCCCAGAATCACGGCTGTGGGCTAAACACAATTACATCACCAGTGCCGCTCGATCGCTGATAAGGAAACTTTTAATGAAAAGGAATCAATTTCCCTTCCCCTTGATATCGTCGCTTGCCATATGGATGCTCATAAACACAATCCAATTAGCGAACCCAGCACAGACCACCAGAAATGGGCACAGAGCAGCTTATCTCAGAATGGCCCTGCATAGGCCAGGTCAGACTAACATAAACCACAATAGCACAGTACAAACCAGCACAGGTATGCATAGACTACCATAAACTAAAATAGACCACAGGCCAGATCAAAAACCTAAACCACCAAAAAAGGTAAGCACAGGCCAAACCAGGTCAGCACAGATCAACCTAAACCAACAAAAAACACCAGGACGGGTGAGAACAGGCCAAACCAGGTCGGCACAGATCAACCTAAACCACCAAAAACTTCAGCACAGGTAAGCACAGGCCAAACCAGGTCAGCACAGATCAACCTAAACCACCAAAAACTTCAGCACAGGTAAGCACAGGCCAAACCAGGCCAGATCAACCTAAACCACCAAAAAACATCAGCAGAGGTAAGCACAGGCCAAACCAGGCCAGATCAACCTAAACCACCAAAACAAATTAGCAGAGGTAAGCTCGGGCAAACCAGGTCAGCACAGTTCAACCTAAACCAACAAAAAACACCAGCACAGGGTAAGCACAGGCCAAACCAGGTCAGCACAGTTCAACCTAAACTAACAATAAACACCAGCACAGGTAAGCACAGGCCAAACCAGGTTAGCACAGATCAACCTAAACCAACAAAAAACACCAGCACGGGTAAGCACAGACCAAACCAGGTCAGCACAGATCAACCTAAACCAACAAAAACCACCAGCACAGATAAGCACATGTCAAGCCAGACCAGCACAGATCAACCTAAACCACCAAAATCCACCAGCACAGGCAAGCACAGGCCAAACCAGGTCAGCACAAATCATCATAAACCACCAGCACAGGTGGGCACAGGCCAGCACAGATCATCATAAACTACCAGCACAGGTGGGCACAGGCCAGCACAGATCATCATAAACCACCAGCACAGGTGAGCACAGATCAACATAAACCACCAAAGACCATCAGCACAGTATAGTGAAGAGCAGCACAGGCCATTGTAGCACAGTGTAGACCAACACAGAACAGAGGAGCCCAGTATGAATTCTAACCATCTATATTTTTGCTGAATAGCACAGGTTCAAGTCTGCTTTGATTAGTTTTTTCCTCTCCAGGCAGTGGAGGACTTCTGACAGGTACACCGTATTCCCCAAAAATTAACTTTACACCGGCTGGAGCGCGGCATGAAGCTGTCTGAAGCTCGTCATATTTCTAAAGCAGCCATGACAGCTAATGTCACATTTGGACATCCATCACTGTCACACGCCAGCTCAGATTGATACTGCAATATGTTAAATAAGCAGGATGTCAGGTGGAGGATAATCACGGCGAGTGTGGGTGCCGGGGACGCCAGGCGCTAACGTTTACATTCACTGTATGGATCTCGCTAATCCAGCACAAATCCCAGGACAGACTGAGAACCAAAAACTTCTCCTTAGGAGGACATCACATGAACGTCGCTGAAAATACGAGCATCATTAGAAGCTCTTAAGCAAAGGACGCTATCTAGGACTTTTTGGGCTGCTCTTAGTCCGGGTCGTATTAAGGGACCTAACACCTCTTACTAAAGCTTTATGGGGTCTTATTTAGTGGTTTAGGGGTGTTATTAAAGGGTCATGGGTATTTTGACGGGGTTTCAGGATTTTGGTAAGAATCTTAAAGGGTTAAGATGGGTTAGTAGAGGTTAGGGTCTTATTAGAGAGAGTTTATGGTTCTTATTAAAGGGTTTAATGTAAGGTTTAGAATCAAATTAAACAGTTAGGGGTCTCTTTAAAAGGGCTTAGAGATTTTGTTACAATTAAAGGTTACTATTATTAGATCTAATTAAAGGTTTACGGTGCTTTATTAAGTGTTTATGGTCTTATTCAAGTTTTAGGGCTCTTGTATGAGGTTGAGTTTTTGGGGTCTTAAGAGTTTTGGGTTTTAATAAGGACTGGGTTTTATTAAGGGGCTTCTATTAAACTAAGGGTTTAATATAATCTTACTAAAAGTTTAATAAGACTTTATGGGTCTTATTCATTTATTTATTAGAGGTGTTAATAATTGGTTTAGGGGTCTTATTAGGCGTCATTTTGAGTGGGTTTAGAGATTTTGTTAAGATTTAAGGACCTTATTAATGGATTCATGGTGTTATTAAACGATTTTATTAAAAGGGTTAGGGGTCTTGTTACAGGGGTTTTAGGTTTATTATTAAAAAAAGGTTAAGGGGTCTTAAGAAAGGTTAGGGGTCTTTTTTTAAGGCGGTTTAGGGATTTTGTGAAGAATCTTATTAAAGGGTTAAAGGGTTTTATTCATTGTTTAGGGTAGAGATGTAACATGTTTAGGGTCTCAGAATATAATTAAGGGGTCTTATTAAAGAGGATTAAAGATATATTTATGATTTATGGATTTATTAAAGGGTTTGGGGCCTTAATAAAAGTTTTTATGGGTCATATTAAAGAAGGTTCATGGTTCTTCTTGAAGGGTTAGGAGGTCTTATTAGAGGGGTTTTAGTAAGATTTAAGAATAAACTAAATAAAAGGGTTATGGGATTTTATGTTTTCAAGGTCTTATTAACAGGTTTACTAGTTTTGTTAACTACTTAAAAGACTGAAATAAAAATTACGGAAAAAAAATTATGAAAATTGTTTCATAACAAATGACTTTTATAAGTTTTTAAAAAGCACAGTAAAGAAATTTCAAGATTCATTGGGTCCAGACGCATTCAGCGAAAGGCACACACGCAAGCGCATACGCAATCGCACACGCACTCGCACACGCAATCGCACACACGCACACGCACACGCACACACACACACATACTTTATGAAATACTTTATGAAATACATGACTCACTGGATTAATGAGAAGGAAGTGCTTGTTGTTTTATGCCTAATAACCTCACAGGGCTCAGTTTTACACAACAAACTATTAGTTATTCATACAGTTGTTTTCTTCCTAAAAACCAACGCCCTTAAAATGCTGCAGTTTTGCCTTACGAATAAATGTGACAGAAATCAGCCTAATCTAAACATTCCTCATTATTTTATTAGTTCTATTAACATATAAGCATCTGAACCTCACTAAAACTTGGTCATAACATCTGTGGGAAACTAAACTCAAGTCTAACACTTCTCTCAGTTACTGAATTCGAGTTAACTGTTTTATTACGATCCACACAGGGGGATTTAGGTCGATGATGTTCTTAGCTTAGAATGAGGAAATGTTAACTAAGGAGAACACAAAGGACTCGCCCAGGATTAAGGCGCCTGTTAAATGGTGTTAATGTCATTTCATTGGGGGTCAGTGATCAGACGGATGCATGTGTTTATTTTGGTACTAATGTAAAAGAAATGATTTTTGTAATGTTTTTGTAAACTCCCACGTTTTAATCTCCTGCTATAATGGGAATTTTCATTTACAGCGTTCAAACACACAGACTAAAGGCAGCCAATGTGAGGAAGAACATACAAGAAATCTCACCCAATACGTAGATGCTTTAGTTAGAAATTCAGACACACTCCAAATTTTCAAGTCTAGGCTAAAAACCATTCTTATTTACTTTTAGTTAGACTTAGACCGGGACACATGCCTCAGGTTGGCTCTTGCCTCTTGGCTGTGTTTACTTCTCTCCCTTTAGCTATGCTGCTATAGTTAGTGCTGCCGGAGCGTCATGCAGCACATGGCATCAGTGATTTATAACAGACTGTACTCCTAGCCCATAAGTAACTACATTTTCTCTTTTCTCTCCTAATAGATGTTCCGGTACCAGTTCCAGCACCACACACGTAGATGTTCCTCAGTCCCACCAGAGTGCAGTAACTCCCTCCATCACTTAATCACCAAGAGATGATGTACCTCCAAAAACCTCCCACTGAGGACTGATTTTAAAATCTATTTTGTTACTTATTTTATTTGTAACTTAATATTAATATTGATTTAAATTGCATTCCTTACTTAATTTTACTATTACTTAATAAAATTAAATATAAAATATTTACTGAATTAACATCTAGGCCACCCATGGGTCTCTTTTTGAGTTTTGGTCCTCCCAAGGTTTTATCCTTCTATATTCAGGGAGTTTTTCCTTGCTACTGTCGCCCTAGGCTTGCTCAATTTGGGATTGGCCTTTTAAAATGATATAATATAGTAAAGCTGCTTTGAGACAATGCTCTATTGTGAAAAGGTCTATATAAATAAATTTGACTTGACTTGACTAGCACACTCAGCATACGCAATCATAAAGTCTAAAGAGCCATAATATGATTACATATTACTGATTACATTGCTATGTGCAGGAATTATGTACTTATAATAAAACTGGATACAATTAACATGAGTTTTCATTACCTGAACCCAACCTGTGTCTCGACCCAGCCTGAGGAGCCCCATGAAGTGACATTAGGGGTGGGCGATATGGTAAAAAAAAAAAAAAAACAAGGATGCACCGATGATCCTTGCATTTGAAATACATGCTGATATCAAGTACAATAACATTTCAGTTCTAACAATGACTTTTAACATGTTTTATTTTTATAAAATATCCCTCACTTTCTGACTAGAATTAAATGTAATCTGCATCATGTGTGTACAGCACTTTCATCTTTTTCAACAGTGTCACCCTATTACAGAACCACACAAATTCAAAAAAAGCTCTTTAGAATGGCCCATTCTTATACTAAAGTTTACAAAGACAGCCAGCATGGCCTTTAGGTCAGAGGTCGCCAACACGGTGCCCGTGGACATGTGGTCGCCCTCTGTGACCATGTAAGTCACCTAAAAATAGCACCCTGGAGCTCCGTCTAAAAATGTTATGTCATTGTATTGTTGTTTTTTCATTCAGTAACATTCGTGCATTCATGTCGATTTAAAAATGTCAATAATGAATATTAAAAATGAAGTTTGTCTGGGATCAAAGAGAAATATCGTGTGCAGGAGCTCTGTCTCAGTCTGAGAGTGGAGAGCCACTTCAGGACGTGTCACAAAAGCTTCCACGCTAACTACCGACCCACAAACAGGTGTCTTTTCTTCAAAGACCTGTGAAAATGTCCACGATTTAATTCAGTGCGACATAAATTTAAAATCATCATCTGTAAATAGATAAATAAACATATTTACAAAAAAAGATCAGAGATATAATAACTGACCCACTCCTTAGGTTAGGCTGTAGGGCCCACAGTTTATCCCGTGGGGGCGTGTTAGGTAAAACTTGTATAGAGATAAGTTAGGTCTGTGTGTTTGTGTGAAGCAGATGATTAGTAATTGTATATCGCCTGTTGCTGAGTTGTTGTTAAATGTATGACTTAGCCTCAGAGGTTGGCACGCCCTGGGAAATAGGAATGGTATAATCAATCCAATTAAAGGGGTGGGGCTCCCCCTATAAGAGGGGGAGAAAGGTGTACTATGGGGTTCTCACTTTCGGTTTGAGCTCGAGCGGATTTACCTGACGCTGTGGTAGGGCGCAGGGATTGAGTTAGACATAAAATGTATTTTTGGTCAGTGTGTCTCTCCACTGCATGTTAATAAAGTCCTGCGATTTGAAGTGAACTGGAAGTGTCAGCGTGGTACATCCACATCCTGACATTCCCATCCTCACTACCCAGTGATTTTGTGTCTCCCTATATGGGGGTTCGGTAAAACATCGTCACACTGTTTCTTTACAAATATTGATTGTGATGATTATTAGTATTAAAGTTGAAGAGTGTAACTTTGTTAGTTTTTAAGTTTCTATTAAAAAAGTAGCCTACTCTTAAAGCAGCTCTCGGTTCTAAAAAAAATTGGTGACCCCTGTTTTGGGTGACTGATTTCATTCACCTGTGGAAACGGGACTGAGCAGAACACCTGAATTCCATCGATTAACAGGTGTGTCCCAATACTTTTGTTCATATAGTGTATAGATGTGAAGTGCAGCGATACGTTTTAATATTACATCCCACACCCCACTCAGGCCTCATTTCCAGTTCCCACCCCTGCATGACATCACCCGAAAAGGTGCCTAAACTTCTCTGTGATCTTTTCTGCATTTGTACCCCTGTAGCATCTTTTTGGGAGGGTCAGAAGCGTAAAACGTTCCCCGGAGCAGACAATAAGAACCAGCTGCGACTCCGGCCATGTATTTTCAGAGAAACCTGATGCTGAAGCTGGTGAGGTTGTGCGACTCCACCCTGCAGCTCTGGCTCCTGTAGCATATAATTCAAACGTTGATTACAGACGACGCCACACCGACACCCGCTGTTTGTGGTCGGCAGCATTTCAGCCCGCTCTATTTCGGGATTAGGCCCATTCGGCCGTGCGGGACGTGTTTACGAGGGCGCGGGGATCTGAATCATCAGAAACGTCCCGGCATCGGCCGGGAGGTGGCAGAGCGTGAGATGGTGCTAATGAGGGCTGAGCAGGAGAACACGAATATTGAGCATGAGGGACCCGAGATATTATTGCGATGAGAAGCTGCAGAGATTGTGCTGTGTAAACATCCCCAGTCCAGGGATGAAAAAAGGCATCACAGCCAGGATCTACATTCTGTTTATTTCCTTAAGACCCAGACGTTGCCCTTTTAAAACTGTTCTTAAATGAATGTCCAGGGTGTCATGAACGCAAGCTGTGAAAACAAGCGTAGAAAAGCCTGTTGCCCTATCAGACTTTCACTGGAGCACTGCTTCAGCATCAGCGCACTAATACTGAATAAACCTCCACATTATGGAGCGATACTCACTGTCTGCGTGGGACGAAACAGCCAGGCAGCTCAGCACGAGCACGAAGGCCACTGAGGGGCAGATGTTTGGCACCATGTTCCACCAGGTTCTTCTCCTCCGCCTCCTCCGCCTCCTCCTCGATCCCACTCTTCACTTCCTCACGCTCACTCAATCATAGGCTAAAACCTAACAAATTAAGCACAACATGGTTTCTGATCAAAACTCTCATAAAATGCAGCACAAGCACTTGTTTCCAAATAAATGTAGACAGAAACGAGGGTTAAAGAGATACACTTAAAGGAAACTGAGTCCAAAAATCAGAAATATCTAAACTTCTGAAACTGTGAACATATTATCAATAATAAGTGTTTTTTTTTTTTTATGTCAGAGATCTCATATAAATAAACAAGTAATTAAACAGTTTTTGTTTAATATATACAATTATTAAAAAGTATGTTTATGATGTTTGTCTATGATCTTGTAAAAAATAAAACTAAAAATGTATAGTAATAATAATTATTATAATATTTATTATTATTATTATTGTTAACATAGTTATTAGTCTTATTATACAATAACAATTATAATGACAAAATTAACACAATTATCATAAAACAAATTGAATCAGCAGTTATTAATAAAATATTTTATTACATTTATTAAAAATAGACTAAAAAATAATTTTATATAAAATATCTCAAACATTTACATTTACAGCATTTAGCAGACGCCCTTATCCAGCGCGACTTGAAAAAAATGCTAATTTGTTCTATTTGCTTTGTTGCGTACCGTGGCAACATTATTTCCTAGAAATAAATCAATAAAAAATATTATAAAAGTAAAATATGAAAACTATATTGCTTACAGACATAAAAATAATACATTAAAAACTGTAATAAACAAAATGTCAGTACATAGATATGCAAAATATTGTATTGTTAATAATGAAGGTATTATTTATTGAAAATTAAACACATTAATGAGCATTACTTGTTATTATTACTAGTTTTGTCATCATCATCATATTATCTATACTATATCGTAAGCCTTAACCAAAACAACAACCAAGTACAAAAGAGCAGATGCTGTTTATAAAACAGCCATATTAACTGCATGATAATTACAATACAAAGGAAATCACCAAAAGTATGCGGGCACATCCTCAAATACATTTTTGGCTTTAGTCACACCCACAGTTAACAGGTTCATAATAAGAGGCATACAGAACACACTTCCAAACGGCCTCAGCGACGTCAGCACAAGAACTGCTCGTCAGGAGCCTTAGGAAAGATCAGCAGCAATAAGCACCAACGACTGTGGTGTAAAGTACCAACATTGGACTCCGGAGCACTCTGTCGCGATATCTGCCAGTATGTAGACTATCAACAGTAAAGAGCTCATAACTCAGAGCTCATAAATTGTTTGGCTCAGCTCTTGTTTGCTCTGAGATTGCGAGACGCTGTTGGGGCGTGACCATAGGAATTTGGAAAACGCGACGAGTGCAGCACGCCCTCTTAATCCAGCCCTGTCACTCTCACTCAGCAATAATCTGGATTCCTTAAAGCCCTACAGGCGCCTCATTGTTTATGAAACAAATACGATAATATTCAGTGATCCTTCCTCGGGCCACATCACAATCCTTATCCGATGACATCTGTAACGTGCGGGAAGCCCCCGAACCTGGCGCTCGTACCCGGGGCGTCTTTTCGAAAACAATAGTAGCAGTATGTGGCGGTGTAAGAGATATTCGGCTCCTCCGTGAACCTGAGGAGGTGCTGACAGGCTCATTACTCACATCACGGCTACAACGAGCCTGACGAAGCAAAGCACCGACAGCTGAATGGAACTACGTATTAAAGATACGATGCAATAAAGCCACTTTATTATCTGTAAAAATGAGGCTTGTGTATGATACACTAACAACTAAACAGCAAACGCTGTGCCAAAAGGACGCTTCTGCAAATGTTGTGCCAACTTTTCTACAACACCCGAATCAGAAAAGGTTGGGACGGTGTTGAAAAACTAAACACTGTGCTCCTTACACGTACTTTGACTTTAGTTCAGTGCAGACAGTATGAATCCAGGAAATTTCATCTTTTATCTAATCAGCTATTGTTTTATTTATTAATAAGCAACCAATCCTGCATTTCAGGCCTGCAATACATTCCAAAAAAGTTGGGGCAAGGACGAAGAACAAGTCCCGTTTTGGATTATACAACTTTTACAATAATAATAACAAAAAAAATGTGTAACGTCATATTTATGATGTCAGGGAACTTATCACAGACATGCACAAAATAAATCAATCAATAAATAAATGAATACCAGAGAATTTAATCTAAAATATTACAACAAAAATTTGTAATTAAATTATTATTTATTTTTTTTATATTCATTAAGTCCCTTGTGAAAACTGATTTTTTTTTTAAATTGTAAATAACTTATAGATATTTTGTGTGTAATAAAACATCAAACTACCACCTAGTATGACTTATTAATTTGTGAAATTAACTTTAGATTCATTATTAATACATTTATTAATAATAAAAGTGTATTTAACTTGTCAAAAAAATCTAACAAAAGTCAATTAAATAAATAATTGCTATGAAATTACACCATATAAATAAGATTACATGACAATGCCTGTATAAAAACTTCGAATAATATTATATATTATATAATAAAAAATATCAAGTAATAATATCAAATATCTAATAATATAATAAAGCTTATACAATAAAGTAGCTGGGTGTGTTTACGTGCACTAAATACGTGCAGTACTAAATAATGTGCAGTTATGTGACTGATAAAATATACGTGTAATCAACATACACCCATTAGGATTATTCTAAATTAATCTAAATTTGATCTAAATATTAAGTGTATGTAACGGCACTCACTGTCTGCTCAAACTACATAAAAAGAATCCGAACCATATGTGTTTGGGTTTTGCCATTGTATTATACCTGTACCGAGCCGGTTAGATGTTTGATGGATTTGTTGGTGTGGGACTCTGGTTCTATTAAAGCACTGGACAATCAGCCAAAAGGGCCGAGGACCAAAACCACTGTGCATGACCTTAACTCTTCATTGCTTGGATTAAACCCTGTAAAACTGTATATTTTTTGTAATCGGCTCAGGATTCGATTGTTTGCTTTCAAGATGAAAAGAAAACCACCAATCAATGGTTTAAAGTGGGTGGGTCTAATACTTTATATAAATCCACAGATATCCTATCTCTAAGGTCGGTGAACCTGGACGTCCTGTGAAACGTTTCCTCACCCCTGTTCTAATGACTTTCTAACACTTCAATCTCAGTCAGATTACAGAACATACAGAAAATACAGAATAATCAAGTGGAAAAAGCCAGTTTCAGTTGGAGGAGCTTCACGATGGATTAGTTAACCGATACCACAGCCTAACAGAAACACCACCCTGTCCAAAACCAACACACCTGTCAGTCACTCACTCATTCTTGTACACGGTCCAGAACAGAGTACAGGAATGTGTCACGTTTATGTTTGTTTTTAAAGGAGTGTGTTCTTTTCGTTTAGACCTACTAAACGTATGCACAAAAACAAAAGGCTTCTTCTTCCCATACCCTGTCCATTCCACTCGGGTCCATCGTGTCGACTACGAGTCCTGACCTTGCTGTTCGCTCTTGTTACTTGATAATAAAAGTCAAAGCGTTTGGGGAAGGGCCTTATTTGTTGCTCTGTGACTCTGTCCCGGTGCCCAAAGCAAAGTCTAGAAGAGTAGAAGCTGTCATAAATGTAAGATGGTCCGACTCTATGATAAAAACCTATAGATCAGAAGTGAGGTATAATGTGGAGCTGGCTCAATACTTTTGTCGATGTATGCAATGTCGAGCTGTAAGCATGTTGGAGTAAAACTGGAAAAAAGAAAATATATGATAAAACTTTATTTTACACCATTCCATAATTTCTTTTCTCCCAGTTTAGTACATTGTGATCTAAACCGAGGGTGAAGATTTGAATCTTGCTCTTTTGAGGCTTGATTAAAAAACAGTTTGAGGGCGATCAGGTTTTGCGGTTTGAGTAAATATGGAGTAATTTGTTTTTGGATCGAAAAAAGCCCTAGACGCGTGGTTCTTATTATAGTTATTAAGGCTATTAGGCCTACACCCTTAATCTGGGAGCTTCGTTGTGTAACATTAGCTCTTAAACAGGTTGAACAACGGGGCACAGGTGCTCAGGTAACCAGCAGAAGGTGGCTTCAGCTCTGTCTTTGGGTCGACCGGTTATCAGCATTGGAAAACCGTGGACTGGGAATACCAGTTTCATCACAGATTCTCTTTACGTTGCTCAGCTTTAGTGCCGCATTACAGGTTGTTAAGATGGCAAAAGTATGAGCTCATGCAAAAAAAATGGTGCAAATCATAGTTTTGTAAACTGAGAAGAAGGTTTGAAAGACAAAAGACAGCACTTTCGGTACCTTTGTGATCGCTCTTGAACACACTGCGACATCTGTACTTACTTTGCAATTAGTTGGTTTGTTACCCCCAACTTGGAATGTTGGCTTAATAATGTGTGTTCTTTCAATAAACTGCTTGGTTGTGAATAACCATTTTCCAAAAGAACCGGTTCCCAATTGAGCATTTTATTTCACACTCCGCCCGCACCCCTCATGTACAAGGCTAAATAAAGACAATGTCTCACAGCGCTTCATTCCCTTCCCCACTTCCACACGTCACTGTAAGCAGGAGCTACGGTACATGTGATAAAACGAGCTCTAAAATAAATACCTGAGAGCGCAAACAAAGCTTTAAAAAAAGGATACTGGAGTGATTGGCGCCAATTAAGAAGTGGCATCTGTGCTAAACTATTGATGGTGTAGATTTCAATAAAAACAGGCATTGATTATAGAGCTGGGGGCTCACAGTTCAAGAAATGTACGGTGATTTGGGATTTTCGGTTTCTGTCTTCTAGTCTTCTTGCTGTCTTCTTCTTCCTCTTGCCTGTGTTACCTTCTGGTTCTCCTCTTTTTAGCTATGCTGCTATAGTTAGTGCTGCTAAAGTTTCATGCTGCACATGGCATCAGTGATTGTTATTAACGTGATTATAATCAATAAGTAGCTACATTTTCTCTTTTCTTTCTAAGGTGGTGTTCCAGTACCTGTTCCAGACCTCCAAAGGACTTTCCGTTGAGGACTTGATATCCTATATAAAATATTTGCAGATATGCATATATTTTACTTTATATTAATTTGTTTATTTGAACGGTTATTATTTATTATTAATACAAACAAAGCTACTCAAAAGAGGTTGGGTCCCTTTCTGAGACTTGGTCCTCCCAATTGGTGTTCCTTACAACTTTAAGAGAGTTTTTCCTTTTCACTGTCACCCTAGACTTGTTCAATTTGGGATTGGCCTTTTGAGATAATGTAATATTGTAAAGCTGCTTTAAGACAATGCTCCATTGTAAAAAGCGCAATAGAAATAAATCTGACTTGACTTGATAGATTGAAAATAATACGAAGTGATTCTCTCATACATTTACATTTACAGTATTTAGCAGACACCCTTATCCAGAGAGACTTACAACTTATACAGTCTTACAATCCAAGCAATGGCTGGTTAAGGGTCTTGCTTAAGGACCCAACTGTGGTAGTTTGGCAGATAGTTACAACGGGTCTTGTCATCTGTCTCTAATTCACCATTTAATAAATGTTTTGAGTGCTGTGTTTGTTTACTCACACACACAGACAGACACACAGACAGACACACACACACACACAGACAGACAGACAGACAGACAGACAGACAGACAGACAGACACACACACACACACACACACACACACACACACA
>JAVSBV010120533.1:0-19277 GCA_033117975.1 Parotocinclus spilosoma | reverse complement strand
CGCACGGTTTTACGCCACGTACTTTTTTATAAATCACAGTTTTTGCGCAAGATGTTGCGTGCGCACATTTCAGACCCGTTTTTGTGCGTACGCACGCTTTATAAATGAGGCCCCTGGACTTGAGAATGCCTAACAATTGTGCGATCGTGGAACAACGTGCCTTGAGCTTCAAGAGAAGATTCATTACAGATAAGGATTTCCACCAACACTACGCTGCTTTCATGAAAGATCTCATATCCAGGGAATATGCCCAAAGAATGCCAATGACAGACCTGCAACACAGTGACGGGAAGGTTTGGTATATTCCTAATCATGGGGTTTACCATCCTATCAAAGAGATTGTCTTCAACTGTGCAGCATCGTTTCAAGGTTCTCTTAATACCCAGCTCCTGATTGGTCCTGACTTGATGAATGCATTGGCTGGTGTGCTGACTAGATTCAGGAAAGAGCCTGTTGTGTTGTCTGATATTGAAGCCATGTTTCATCAGGTGCGTGTGCCAGGAGAAGATGCTGAGATTTCTCTGGTGGTCCTGTTGCGATTTGGATCAGAGCATGCAAGAGTATAGGATGTGCGTCTTATGCTGTTGTTGTTCAAGGCAACGTCCTCTCCGAGCTGTGCTAACTATGCTCTACGAAAATGTCCAGAAGACAACAAGGCACGCTTCAGACAGCAGGTAGTCGATCCCATCCTATATAGTTTCAGTGTAGATGATTGTCTCGCTTCAATGGCCTCTAAAGAGGAAGCTATATCTCTTTACACAGATCTTGGAGTTATCTGCGCTTAGGACGGCTTCCACTTGACAAACTTGCACACCCTGAACTACTTGACCTGGTATTTTTAGGAAAAAAATATATTTATTTAAAAAGATCTGGAGGACACGGACACATTTGATTTTGTACTAAACAATCTGTCAAGCTAGAATTTCGGTGGGCAGTCAGAAGTCAACTGTTCAATTATTAGATTTAAAGTACTGTGCAAAAGTCGTAGGCCACCAGTAGATTTGTTGCTTTAGTAATAGTTTAATGACCGTACGTAAAACGTTGTTAATGACTGGACCCAAAAAATTCATACTTGCATTGGTAACAGTGTAATACTTTTTTTTTTTTTTTTTTTTTTTTCTCCACTGATCTTCTTTTTTTCCACTTTTCTTCATTTATTTTCTTTGTGTGCTTTAGCTTTTTCACCCTGATCTCTTTCTGAAAAAGTGGTTTATTGACTGCCACACTTCCAAAAAAAAAAAAAAAGCATTCCTGAGCAAACTTCTTTAGACTGTAGAGTCACCTTGGTATCCCGACAAAGCTCACAGTTGCTGCTATTGCTCAAGTGTAAGGGGAGAAAACACTAAATGCCTGTCACTGTAGCCAATGTAAGCTGTTTTTTATCCTATTTTTTATATTGCATACACCGGTCCTGCATTTCCTGGCTGTATTCTAACAGAGAAGAATTAATTATAATCATTATATATGGTCACTTACACAAAACAATAGTATTTCTACTCTAATGGTGGCCTAAGACTTTTGCACAGCATTTATAGAACAGAGCTGAGAAATCAGAAGTCAACAGAAATAATACACCAAATCAAGCAGTTGACCCTGTTAAATATGATGTGGTGGGAAAGACCAAGTCATCTGTTGTATGGTTTTAAGGCTTTCCTCGAAAGAATCACATTCACAATCCTGCTACGATGAAAAAAAAAAAGGACGCAATATTCAACTAAACATTTGATGGCTGTCACTGAATCAAGGAGGTGGTGCTTTTTGGATGAGCAAAATCAACTGACTGTGAAATGATTAAAATTGCCTCTATTGCTGGCTGACAAAAATGCCTTAAATAGCCATAAATGCACTTAATAATCCGATCATTATCTGATTGTACAAGTGCTCAAGTATACAGCATACGCCGATCTAGAGATCAGATTAAGAAGTCTGATAAAGAGAGCTGGATTTTGTTTCAGTAATCAGATTTCTCGGTTTTCTTAGTCTGTGCATGCTCATGTACCTAACCAACATGGTTGCTTATCCTAAAGATTGGTTTATTTGGGTTTTCTTTTTCTTGCGGGATCTGCCAACCCTGGCTTTAAACGCTATCCAACACTTTGTGGAGACTCTGAAACATGATGTACATTCTTAAAAAATGCTTATTTAATATTAAAGTTTGAAATTTCCATGACATTTCTGTGAGAGTAAGGGAGACTAGATTATCTGATTACTTGAGTGCATGTAAAGAGGTTTTCAAAACTCCCTTTCTGCAGTTGTCGGATTATTAAGGACACATTTTGGATAATCGTACTCAATGTGGAAATTAATATAACCTATGCAATCAGGTGGTGTGTGTGTGTGTGTGTGTGTGTGTGTGTGTGTAAACGCTTTGCTTGTGCAAAATACATCCCTTTCAACTTTACACTTAAATTAGTAATGCTGACAATGTAAAGGGCGACAGTTTGAACCTATGATAAAACTCTAGCCCCAAAAAACCAAATGATACGATGTTCTACCTGAGAATATAAAGAAGAGTTCTGTAGTAGCCTCAGGACAGCGACATTGCTTGCTGTAGGAGTTGAGGAACGGCCCAAAAAGAGTAGCAAACACTGATGATACAACCTGTGCTCTAGCCAAAATGGCTTCTCCTACATATGGAAAGTGTTAAAAAAGGCCTGAAACTAAACCTGAGAAAATGGCATTTGTGTATTTAACCAAAGAAAATCTCAGCTGTATGCTACCGTGGTGGGTCACTCAACGCAAATACATGAACACTGCAGTTATGTCATCAATCTGTTTAAAAAATGGCATTATTAAAATATGCTTGTGTTGGTCAGAGATTAGATTCCGTGTCCTTCCGGAAATGATACAAAACCATCAATCAAAAATCGATCCAGGATCATCTTAAAAAAGTTGGTAAATACAAGTCTAAGTCTCTTGGGTGTAAAAACAGGGCTTCATTCTTTGTGGCTTTAGTTCGTTCTGTTTGGTGGAACTACTGTCATATTTTGGATTGAGATTTGGATGAATGGGGTTCTGTTGGAGTTCTGGGTCCATTGGTGGATGTGGTCAGGGTAAACTTGGCCCACTGACAAAGTTATACACCAGAAACTGGGAGGTGCCGCAGTAGTGAGTAGCAAACAGCTTTCCGTCAGGTGTGGGGTCCGAGAAAGCAATTTCATCTTTGCTTAAATGGGATCCATAGATAAAGTTGTTCCTGCAATGGAGAACCAGAGGAATGAGTGACTGCATAGAATTATAAGTAGTGGTGAAAAAAAGGTTATTCGAAAGAAGATGAATAGAGTCGATTCCGGTTAATAGGACCAGCTGCTTATTCGGACCAAAAGTACCGAAACAAATCTTATTATATATGTGTAATGTTATTCGCTTATTTGGACCAAAGAACGTGTTCAGTATGTAATATCCATAAAGTAACTCTTCGTCTTTTTTATTACCCGAAAACTCCCGAGTTTCTCCCCCAGCCCTCTACTACCACCTACAGGTCTTTGCTTAACATTTCCATTTACTACAAAAAAAGAAGCCACAAGTCGCCACTTAGCCACAGCTAAAGTGCGTCAAATCACACTGGATAAGTTGACTGGAATTTAGTAAGAACTTGTTTTTTACAGGATTATGCTTCGCATGCTGAGTACCTATACATTGTGTTGTAGATCGTTTCGAAAAACTTGTTTGCAAATTTTTGTATTTTTTTTTCAATGAACAAAGTTGGTAAGCAACAGTAGTTCTTGTTTGTAAGTTCGCTATACGTGTAAATCGTACAATAAAGGTTTAATAAACATTTAATGTTACATAGCACATCCCGTCTAGTAACATAGGGCATGTTTGTTTAATCTGACCAACCGGTTATTAGGACCAAAACGATCACGTCCCGATGTGGTCCCATTAACCAGAATCGACTGTATAGCAATAAGAAATCAAGTCATCACCACAGACCACAGCAGCAATCTGCCTTTAATGGAATCATCAGATCTCATTGCACACAGTGGTGACTGAATGGAGTTTAACAACAAGATTTCATTCTTACAAAGTCAAACAAATACATAAAACACACACCCAGTAACGGCAAAATAATGAGGACTAACAAAACGCATTCGCTACCGTATTCTCTTCACACAGTCAGCAGTCCTCAGGAGGGGCGACTCAATTGTGCAATTTTGTCTTTATAGCAACTTTGTCGTCTTTCAATTTTGTTTATAGCAATTCGTATTGTAACACAATGTGATATCCAGAACGCAAGCTAAGCCTTATGCATTAAAATCACAGTTTGCTTTGATCTAGAAAAAGCTGAATCGCCTTGTTCTCTACAACGTGTTGTCAGATATTAACAAAGATCATTAGAAGCGTCTAATAAAAACCTATCAATCATATTTCTGCATGAAAAAAGCTTAAAATAGATTAAAGATGTTTCACAATACTGATTCATGATCTGTGATTAATGAGGAATCTTATCCTAAAGGGTTACCAATGCTTAGCTTTTGACACCGGTACAACACAAGTGCTGTACTATGATTCAATTGTCATACTAAGGCACTAGTTTTGTAGTTTTCTGGATTTCACAGCAGCTTTTGGTCAACATGTTGATATACTATCTAAGATGCTCGGATCATGCAAGTAACACAACGGATCTGCTCTTGTCTTTATAAAGGACTTATCACAAGGACTGTTTTCACATTAAAGTCATAACAGTGTGATGGGGTAAGCTTATTTTGTATTACATGTAGTCTCAACAAGCGTACAGGAATCTCTGAATTTACAACTAAAAACTTTCTGCACTGTCCAAAATATGAGTACCATCCCAACAGCAGTAGACTGTACAATCTTAAATACAATTGTGTACTTAATACACTGGCATTTGTGTTTTAAGTGCAAATGGAAATTGTGTTTCAGCAACACCGATCCATTTAATAAAGGTTTGAATTTTTCTAAGAGCTAAAGGTTTGTTATAGTAGAAGAAAATGGTCACTGATGAGACTTGCGAGTACTTGGGTACTTGTTCTCATCCACCCTTAATCTTGAGGACAAAAAGCTGGGTGGTATTAGATCAGACCCTTGTCTGATTCAAAGATGTGATATGCAATGAAAATGAGGGCATTGCATTCAGTCTCATGCAGAAGTTTGCTGCCCTTCTAATGAGAATAACTTGGGTTTTGAGGTTGGTATTCCATTTTTTATTTCCTGTCCAGTATGAATTATTCATATTCCACCATAGCGTAGCACAGCAAAAACAACAGCTGTCACACTTCAGGCAGCAAATTTATGGGACTGTGGTGGCCCAGTGGTTGGACTATGGACTATGGACTTAATGGTCCAGGGTTCTAATTCCACCTTTTCCACAGTTGGGTCCCAGGGCAAGACCCTTAACCCACAATTGCTTGGATTGTAAGACAGTATTCATTGTAAGTCGCTCTGGACAAGGGCATTTGCTAAATGACATAAATGTAAATGTAAATAATATCGGTTCTGTAGTGTCATCACTGAATAGCATTCTGGGTACAGCACGCTAAATAGCCAGGTAGCATAACCTATGGTAGAGCAAAGCGTAGCATAGCATAGCATAGCAGTCGCCTACGCTATGGCCTTAAAGGAAAGTCGTCAAGGATAAATAAAGTCAGAATGGAGACGCAAAAGAACAACTTAAATGTACTGTGTCTGCTGTTTGGAAGTGTTTTGGTTAAAAAGAATCCAGTCCAAAAGGCTATATACAAAGTTTTTCAAGCTGTTTTTGGTAACACAGCCACTTACTCCAAGACCTCAGCAGAAAACATTTATACAAAACAATAGTGTATGAGATCATGGTTGTAGAAGTCAATTCCGTTAACTAGTGAAACAGTGAAGTCGAAGGCTCTGACACTGGATTTTCTTGAGGCATTGCATATGAAAGGATAAGTAAGTGGTGGAACGGCAGGTAAGGTATAAACACAGAAATAATCCAGGAAAGGAAGAGATGGATTTGAAGCAGTCAATAAAACACTAGATTTAAGGTACGTCTTTCCAGGCTGGAAATATTTTAGCCAAAAAGGGGACATCTCTTATCTAAGTTGTTTTAAATACACTGCTCGCAAAAATTAGGAAATATTCCATTTTAAAACTAGAACTAGAGTTCAGTTACTAAAGAGGATGTCTGTATAGAATACAGTGATTATACAGGTATGAAAAACAGGAAGAAATAGTATCAGTTCTATTTCACGTGATCGAGATGAGTTTGACACTGCCTGGTCACACTGTACCTACGTCTTCCCCGTGCTTTTTACTGTACAAAATCAAGACGTCATAAAAACATATACAAATATATGAATAAAACTAGGTTATGGATTATATTAAATTATGTATGGATTATACTGCTCATCTACAACTGTGTGGATGACTTACAAGAGTAAATAACAATCATCATGAAATTTTCAAGCTGCTTCAATTAGGCAGAATTTGTCTTGTAGATTCTGTTAGTGTTCAAAGATCAGAGAGGCTGCAAAGTGCACTGCAAATTTATACTGGCATCAAGACCCAAGATTTATTAAGCTAAACCTACATAATAAACTGCATGGACTATTCGTGGTTTTATTTTTTTAAAAAACTAGAAAAATGACACGGCCTGAAATCAGTTAATAAACAGTTAATATTACGTTAAGTGATCGGCTTTACGTTAGTGCTTCAAAAACCCTTGTTTGCGAATCATGAAACTCCAGTGTTTTTAAACTTCATATGTTAGTAATGATTAAATTAAATAACAAGAAAAGGATTAAATACATGCAGTATAGCTCTTCAGTCGGTCATCAATAATCACTCAATATTTCACTCTCTAGCAACAACATGTACATTAAAAGTAGCCAAAACCACATTTAACTCACTGCCCGGGTGGTGCAGCAGTCAGATGCACAAGCTCACTACCACAGAGATCTGTGTTAAGAGTCCCAGGGGTGCCTCCAGTCTAGCCAGGTGCTATACAAATACAACTGGCTGTGTCTAAGGGAAAATGAGGTTTGGACGGAATCTTCTTTCCACTGCTGAAACAGAAGCCTAAACGGGGCACCAACAAATGTTGGTGGACTGGCATGACGAGTGTAGTACGTTCACCCCTTTGGAGTCATTGTAGAAGTCCATCATCAGCAGGTGCCACAAAAGAGCACTTGGGGGGGTTGGACTGCCTTTGTTGGGTCCAGTGCACACGACAGGAGACATAAAAAAAATGGGGAACTGGGGAATATGGGGTGCCAAACTGAGAGAAAACGGGGGAGGGGCTCAGCTCTCTTTCCCCTAATAGTAACACTTACAGAAAATGTAAGTCAATCAAACCAGATGACATTAAGCCTCCTGGTGTAGGCTGTGCCAAAACACAAAACAGAAATATTTATAAGCTGCAGTACCACATGGGTGGCATTATGGACTTGCCTAAGCATTGCAGGAGGAGTGTATGTGTGAGGAGGAGTGGAGAAGAGGGCAACTTCCTTTCCTCAAAGCACCTTTTGTTTTAGAAAATCCTTCTTTTCTGGGGAGAAAAGCCGTATTGTTTGGGGATTGAGGGATAATCACTATAGGAAAAGAATGATGATCAAGACGCAGAGGATGACCAGCAGAACACCGATCGCACACCACTGTCGCCGGTCTGAATCAAGAGACAAACACAAAATGAGAGTCAAGATAAGCTTTCTGCTTATAAAAAGCTCTGTAGCCCACGCTAAAGTGATCAACAGACATTAGATTCTTACAAGGAATTATAAGACCAATGTAGCTTGAAAAAAGCAGCTGGTTAAAAGACCATAGGAAGAAAATGGATGCAGCAGGATCCCCAAAACAACAGAACAATGGATTGAAATTGTATACAAAATCTACGCAATGAAGAAAATGACCTGAAATTGTGTTACAATTAAGGATGGGTTGTTTGTTAAAATATTGGGAAAGATGGACTCTAACTTACCCTTTAGAAGCTAAGACTGTGTGAGAGAAGTGAACAACGTAATAATAGAAGACGCCATATTACCTGTATAATGTAAAACTACAATTTACATTTTCGGCAGTTATCAGACGCACTTGGCAGCTTGGCAGAGATGGGATTTGAACCCAGGACCATCAGGTCCAAAGTCCAGTACCTTAACCGCTAGGCTACCACAGACCAATGTTGGTCCTACTAGTCTACCTTTGTTCAGGGTTTTTTAAAATTCATTTGTCTTTTTTTTAATAGTTTCTCTACCTACCCTCTCCCAAGAGGAAGGATTGTAAAATTTTGGAAAAATTACAAATAAATGACATACTAATGTATCTATGTAAATGAGCCACTAATCGTCCACACAAGATGTAAGACAGACTGTTTGGCATAAGTGTATATTAAAAGCCCTCTGTACATCATAAAACATCACAACACTGGCAGTAAAGGTACTGGACTGCTGACTAGGATGAGGATTGGTCCCAGCATGAAGCAACGTGTTTAAACCTTAAACTGTTTGAACAGTAGCGTGTATGATTACATCACCTGTATGTTGCACTGAACATGGCCGTCTTGCTATAAATATCCAATAGTTCCATCAACACAAGGTTTATGTAACGGGCAAGGCAGAGTAAACTGAATTAATTCTACTCACACAGAATACATCAACAAAAGTTTGTGCACACCCTCAACACATTTATAATGTAAAGCAGACATTTCTGGATTCTACATAGACAAACAGTAACCCCATTAACTCACAATATAATACATGTATAGGTTTCTGCTTCCAACAAGTCAGTTGTTTTTGCCCTACTGTCTTTAAACAAAGCCCATAGAGAATTGGTGCGCCAACTGACTGAGAACCTGACTGGCTAGCAAGGAACCTTGATTTAAACTTCATCAGACAATTTAACAATGCATGGAACAGAAAAAAATATGCTCAACCCATTGGCAAACATCAGCAGCCGACCTGACTGTCATGTTCCGAAATCTAGTGGGAAGCCCTTTAGAAGAACAAAGCTGGGCAATAAACTCCATATTTATAGCCATGTTTGGATGTAATTTTATGGGCGCCTACAAACTTTTGTCTATATAGTCCAAGATCAATCAAACAAAAGAGAAGTTTGCTGTGTTAAGCTGTGTTCAGAGCTTTACTGAAAACCTAAGAAAACAGGATCCATGCCTGATAAACCATGCAGTACAGTGGAAACGGAAACTGTAGCATGTGGTTACATTTGTGTCTTAAGAGTAACAGAGAACTAGTCATTTAAACTCTGTAAATATAGCTTTTCTTTTTTATGTATTTTACCCATTTGAACCCAAACTGAATAAAAGCGGTGTGCATTGTGTAAAATTCCAGATGATTCATCAAAGATTTATTTCAAGACCTCAGAACTTGATGGTTCATAATGAAGTCTGTTAAATGTAATCAATAGAGCTGAGTTCATTCAAATGACAGAAACAATATTAAGTATATTATTAATAATAACATATTAATAAAAGCATCAACACAGAACATCAAAGGGTCACGTTAGGTATGTGTTTACTAAAGCATAGTCATCAAAAAAGGCACCAAATTTGTCACTCTGTGGCACTTCTGATCTCTTACCCACCACAGATCCAGCCCCAAGGCCGAGGAACTCTCAAATGATATGAACCGGCATGGCTCAGCACAGAGAACCAGCGCTCTACCACTGGGCGACACTAGCTTGTACCCTGCCTCTGGTGAGGCTGGGTCTTTGGTGCACATGGACCGGGGTGCCCTATTCAGCTGTACAAAAACTATTATTGCTATTATTCCAGGTTAATTTTGGCCACGCTTTAATTATATGTGACATTATCTGACACTGACTGTTCCCATGAAAGCTTTTGTGAACTTTTTTTTCAATGACTCATTCTCTGGTCTCTCAACCGAGTGCTTCCTCTGAGGAAGGTCAGATTTTCAGTTCTCATCATCTAAAGCTTTGCACAGGGTGCCACCAAAGGCAAGCCTCGACTTCCTTCCGCTCAAGCCTGTAACCTTCCTGACCCCAGGAAGCATGGGGTGGTTCTGAACAGGAAGTGAATTTATGGCTGAATTCTCTCTACAACACGTTCTGTCAGTACACCCGTGAGTTACAGTTCATCTAGTTTGACCAGTTTCTCTAATCACAGGAGGGGATCAGGCTCTGAGGAGACTAATGAGCTAATCTGTTACTCACCACTAGTCATGTGTGAAACTTTAGCCAGTTTCTTCATCACATTATCCAGTCTGGACTGAGTGTTGTCTATCTCATGAGTAAAATCATCAAGCATTCTGAAATTCAAAAGAAACATGATCAAGCAACGTGTACATCCAGCAAAGATAAACACAAAACGTTCTTGTATCAGTAATTATTACACATAAAGCCATTTTCAGTCAGTTATCATCTTAGGACACTTTCGTACAGTTTATAAAATACCTTTCACACCAGCAGGTAAAGGTCAAGCATTTGTTGCATACAAGAAAACTGAAGGTATTTCAGATTAGTTATGATGCTGTAAAAGGACAAATAGTAAATTAATCACGCTCACAAAAACAGGAGATAATTCAAAATGAATATGAATCGATTAAAAAAGGAAGCATTTGATTTTATATTTTCAAACAAGATCATCAGAAAAGCGAATGAAAAGTCAAAGTTGTTTGATTACTCAAATGAGATGCAAACTCAATTATCGTGACAGGGTAACAAGTGGTATATTAATGGGGGTAAACAGAAGCATGAGAGTGCCCCCATGGTAACTGTTCAGTAGGGTGTATGGTCACCCAAAAAGACCAAAAGCACACTGACAGTGATGAGGATCAGATTGTCCAGCAGTTCTTATGATATCCTTTTCATTTTCATTTTAAAATATCCACTCTTTTTGTGGCATACACACACACACACACACACACACTTTGAACATGCTGAGAGGAGACAAACGTGAAATTTTAAACCTGTTACGCAAGAAAAAAACATATATATTTTAACACAGTGAGCAACAACAAAAATTACACTTGGACATGCAAAGCAAAACAAAAATCAAACAAAAACAAAAAAGTAGTTTTTATTTTTTAAGTATTAACACACTTGGCAAAAAAAAGAAAAGAAAAAGCTTTAACCAAGCTGATCTGAAACTATTTTTTTTTGGTTCAGAAAATATAACACACAGTAAAAAGCATTTTGTTATTGATATCCGACATGAACTGTTGTTACACATTGTTTGTTTGTCTAACGTCTCTGTAGATCATGAAATCATTCCACACGATCCACATTTTTCCATCATCTTTCTCCATCTGCTGTTGCTCAAACTGAAAGCATCCTGTGCTCACTGGTGCAAAACAGCGAAGCAAACAAACAGCCTTTTTAATTACTCTCATGTAGTGCTTTCAAAAACTAGCTACTTAATAACACAAAAATGTTATAGATTTCAAAATGAAAGATTCCCTAATTTTTGTAAGTAGTATATTTACGATGTTGATTTTGCATTTGCTTGACCGTTTGACCTAGTCTGTCTTAGAATTTCTCACGCCCTTACATGCTTCTGACCCAGCCCCTGCACAAATGTTGATCCCAAATGCCAGTGTATTAATTCTTCCCACCTGTTCCACATTTTCAGAATCACAACCTCTCACATTTAAACTCCTTCTCTGTAGGTGGAAAACACATGCTTTTCAGAACGTCTTTGGAGACCGAGACCAAGATCAAGCCTTTGTTCCTAATTTCTGATTTGCACGCTACACATGCTCGTCTCCATTCTTTGGCCCCGTCTGACATTAACCTTATGACGGTAAAAGAAAAATGTCATCCATTTACACATTACGGTTTCTGAAAAAGTATATAACATGTAACATCTACAGTATACATTTTGGTCATGACAGATTACATCATCAGCCTCTGCAAAAGAGGCAACATCTGCTTGTTAGTGTAAACGTATGTTAACAACCTAAAAAAAAAAAACAAGCAATCTATAAAAGTCAAAGATGTCTGATCACTCATTAGGTTACATTCCTATAGCTTACACTGCCTGCTCTTCCAGCTCCTGTCCAATCCTCTGAGACATGTTTTTCAACACGCCAATGCTCCCAGAAACCAGCTCCAACTGCTCATCCTGTTGCTCTGCTATCATCTACAACACAACAAGCACACATCACAATAACAATCTAATCCTTAATAACACAGTACATCCCAAAACACTTACCACAGGGTAAGGGCTTTAACAATGTGCGTATTCATATTCTTTTGTAAATTCTGGGGTTGGGATATGCTTATAACTGCAAATAATTTGGAGTTCAATTTTTAATATGTAACACACACAGAACTTTGTTTTTGAGACAGTGTTTACGTCACCTACAGCCACTGTTGATTTCGCTATATTTATAAAAGTCTATTACAAATTAAAATTCATAATGTTTGGGCAACCCTGGTTAAAATGACATTCGGCACACGACTGATACAATACAAATTAATTGTCAGTTAACAGCCCAATTCAAGGACCCAACAACGGCAGCTTGGCAGAGGTGGGATTTGAACCCTGTATTCTGGTCTGTAGTAAACGCTTATTTACCACAGATCCAGAAAACAACCACTGCCTAAAAATGGAAAGCTTGAGAACAGGAACGCCTAGTCAATTCTTAAGCATTGTGGGCTTCCATTATGCTTTATCTTGTGTGACAGCCAGTGGAACAATATTACATGGACAGTGAGAGAAATGGATTTCATTAAATATCAACAAACGTTGAAAACCGTGTCCAATAACCAGTGAAGAGACTGGAGCTAAGGTTGGATATTCCAGCACCCACCATGCTGTCCCTATGTTTTCAAATATACAAATGGCAAATAAATGTTAAGATATGTTAAGGTTGTAGTAAAAAGTAATTAACATATCAAATTAACAATATCAGGGATGTCCAAACTTTTGCACAGGACTTTACAATGTAAACTCAACAAGCGGCTCAGAGCAGTTTTCAGTGATCTATTATTTGGGATGGGATTAACCGTAAAGTCGCACTCTCGGTCACTTGATGGATCATCGATCTCCACACATTTCTATCCTTCATCGATGTGATCCATGAAGTATTTGGGCAGGATAGTGGAGTAGTTTGACATTGCTTCCTCCACCCCTCGCCATTTACCCAGGCTTGGGACCGGCGTGCAAGTGTTTCCAGTTACTCGGCTGGGGTGTTTTTGCATACACAAGTCAATGACAATTTTGAAGATGCCAATTAATCTAACATGCATGTCTTTGGACTGTGGGAGGAAACCGGGGGACCCGGAGTAAACCCACGCAGACACGGGGAAAACATGCAGACTCCACAGAAAGGACCCAGGCCGCTCCCCTCTGGGATTGAACCCGGGACCTTCTTGTTGTGAGGCAAGTGGTGCTACCCACCCAGCCACCATGCTGCCCGATCTATTATTTAACTGCTACCTATTACACAAAAAAATGCTTTTAAATATATTATCACCTGTTGCTGGGATTGTTGCTCCTCAATAAACTGAGAGTTGGCAGAGTGCAGTTCTCGGTCCAGGCGTGTATATTTGTCTCCTCCTGGTTGCCAGATTGGGCCTTGAGATCCCCGACCTCCCATCAGAGCCTAACAGACATCATACTGCACACTTCAGGTTTGATTATTTATTAGAATACATGTTTGCATACTTAATGTTAACTACAACATTAATTTGGAGCTCTGTTTTGACCCCACTTATACTGGTACACAAATCAATCATGAGAGCAGATGTGGGCTTAGTATCAAGTCTCCATACTCAAGTCCAAAGACAAGTCAGGTCAAGATGGGCAAGTCTCTATCCAAGTCCCAAGTCTTATTAATGTCATCAAATGGGGTTGTTTAATGTGCTATCAGCCAAACTAAAACATCTAAAAACGGTACGTATTCTTAACCAGAAATTGTCATCGCTAGAGCAGCTAGAAAACAAAACAGCAAAATAAGCAGTATGCTATGATTCATATTAGCTAGAGATTATTTTAGAGCACTACCTTAGCTAGCTAACTAATTATTATGTAACCACATAAGCACAGATGTACTGTTCTTTGGGTAGCCTCAAATGCTAAGCAAAGTTTGATGTTGTTGCATCTCCATCAGTGATCGTAACTCTTTTAGGTCTTTTTTTATTCACTACTCTCTTTATAGTAAATGATTATTCTAGCATACTGCTATCCCTCAACACTGGTGTCCCTCAAAGCTTTCAGTGACTGGCTGCAGAACTGCCCTTGTTGCAGTGACACGGCACCAGTGGAAACAATACAAAAGGCTCATTTATGCGATTCAGCATTACACTGCTCACAAAAACATGTTGCTCATATTTCAGTACGGGAGATTAGATTTTAACGTACCCCCTAAATATGTGAGCAGTACATTTTAACACTTGTCAATAAATCATTAAAAGAATGAGGCTCTCGGATCTTTCAGTCTTAAAAGTCCAATTGCAAGTCACTGACCGTAAAATCAGTCAAGCTGAAAGTCTAAGTTTGTCGAGTCGAGTCACAAGTCATGTGACTCAAGTCCACACCTCTGGTACCAAGTAATGATCCCCCATCCCCCACGTTATTCTTTCCCACAGACAAGTTGATGTGTGACACCCGACTCAGTCGGAGGCACCGCCTGAAAACTGAAAGCGGTACTGACCTGTCTGCCTTTCTTGTCAAAAGTGGATGCTGCTGATGTCGGACTCGTCATGTGGTCCTTCATCTCCTGACAAATTAAATGCAAAATCACATAAAACAGGGTGCAACAGGCTCACACTGCAGACGCACCAACCACACCCAGATGTCATCAGGGTAAAGCCCTATTACAAAAAGCTATCTGTAGCCACAGATTTGGTTGTGCTAATACCAAAGCAAGTCTGAGCATCCACACTCTGCTAACAACCATGTAACTGTTAACGTATCATCCACTTCTGCACATCATCTGATACGTTACCATTAAACACTCAACAACATTTAAAACAGGTTTGAAGTACACGATCATTCTCACCTTGACAGTCTGCCTTGTGTTGGTGATGAAGGCTTTTCTTTTGCTCAGCTCTACAGCATCCAGATTGAACTTTCTTGGGTTTCCTTCCACAATACCTACAATCTACTGTTAAGAAACTCAACAAAGCAACACATAGGGGAGGCTATACGTCTCACACTGCTACTGAAAATGATTTTCACTACAAATCACACACTCATGAAGCACTTGGGTACATCTCGCTAGTACCGGGATGGAAGGTTTTGCCTTCAGAACTGCTTTAATTCGTCAAGGCACAGATTCAACAAGGAGATGGAAACATTCTTTAGAGATTTTGGTCCGTATTGACATGATGACATCACACGGGTGCTGTAGATTTATCAGCTGTACATGAATCTCCTGTTCCACATCCCAAAGGACCTCTATTGGATGGATATCTGGTGAACTTTGAGACCCTTTGAGTCCAGTGAACTCAACGTCATGTTCAAGAAACCAGTTTGCGATTATTTAAGCTTTTTGACACAGCCGTACACTAGTGGATGGCCATGGTCAGAAACAACACTCAGATACACTGTGACATTTAAGCAATAGCGAGCACAATACGGGAACCGCACCCATTACACCTCCAACACCAGCAGGAAATTGAATCCTGATATAAAGCAGGATGGATCTATGCTTTCATGAGGTTTACACAAAATTCTGACTTGGTCATCTGAATGTTGCAGCAAAAATCAAGGTCAGTCTTTGTTGGAAAAAAGTTTTTCCAATTTTGTTAAGCCCGTGTGAATTCTAGCAACACTTGCCTGATCTTGGCTGACAGAATGGGCATCTGGTGTGGGACTGCAGTTGCCTAGTTAAGGTACTAGACTCTGGACCTGAATGAACCTGGTGGTCCAGGGTTCAATTCCCACCTCTGCCAAGCTGCCACAGTTGGGTCCTTAATCAAGACCCTTAACCCACCATTGCTTGAATTGTAAGACTGTACCAGTTGTAAGTCGCTCTGGATAAGGGCGTCTGCTAAATGCTGTAAATGTGCTGTGCTGCTGTAGCCCATCTGCTTCAAGGTTGATAAGTTGTGTATTCAGAGATGCTGTTTTGCATACCCATGGTTATATGAGTTACAGTTGCCTTTCTATGAGCCCAAACCACTCTGATCATTCTCATTTGACCTCTGGAATCAAGCATTAAAAAACTTCTGAGTGTTTCAGAAACTGCTGATCTGCTGTGTATAGCAAGAACAACCATGGCTCTTTCATGTGTACATTCCAACATTCATAGAGATTTTGCCATGTGACTGGCTCGTTAGATACAAACAGCTGAAAATGTGTACATACATAAATTGGCCTGTACATTACGGTATTAATGCTGCATAGCTATTGGTTACAGACTGATCTATTATCATTAATATTAGTTTGGCATTAGCAGAACTACATTAATATTGCATACATCGCTCAATACGTGTGGGTCCTTTTAGAATCCTCTGAACTTGTCTGACGTGTTTGTATATGCAAAAAAACCATGACTGAGCAACCTGTTCACGGGAAATTCTGAAATGGTGTGAAAACGCCCATTATGAGAAGTAGGTACATATTTATCGCTGCTTGTACTGAGAAGCTGTTTAATTAGTTCAGTCAGGATCAAATCACAAAAAAAAACTAGAGTCAAGCCATATAAACCTGAGGCAAATCCTTCAATTGTTCTAAAGCTGTGTATCAGATAGAGGATCTGTTAAAGATGTCGTGATCGTCTTAAAATCGGCTCTGTAAAATATTTCTGTCCACTCCATTCCTATGAGTCTAGAAAGTGACATTTTGGAAAAGGTTAAGCTGGTAATGCATGTAGATGTTAAAGCTATCAAGGTGTCATGCAAAAGTTTGGCACTGCCACTGGTAGGCCCTTAAGAAAAGCATGTAACTTAAAAAACCTTGGTTTATTCTATGTAAAACAGGTGCTACTGTTCCATGCCATTCCACTGAATGTTGTATATATGATAACACTGAATAAATACACGTAACCAAGTATTGATGCACTATCGTATTATAGAACTATTGAGCACTGTAAGGATAATGATAGTCTCATCCAAATCCTCCAGGTCCCACTCAATGGACCTTAGACTGTTCCTCAGCTCATTGGTGGTCCAGTCGATCTCCTCCTTGCTGGCACTACCAGGGTCCTGTAACAGCTCGGTCCATCTCTGATGCAGACCCTGAGCTGTGTTAACAGCTTTCTGAACCTCCCTAAAGCACAATGAACGTTACACAAATTAAATCCATTTTCTATTCAGTTTTACATTGTACAATATCTACTTAAAGCAAGCATATGCTTCAAAAGTCTTAAACATCAATAATATTTGAACATCATTAAGTAATATGCAGCATGCAAACAAATCACCCTAAAATGATTTAATAAAGACTCTTAAGGTCATGAGTTGTACTGAGGAAATTGCTGTTTTACGAGAGCTGTTTATGAAGCATCCCGCTGTACCCCCACTTATTCAGGTCAGGGTATCCGGGGAGGGTCTGGAATTTATTTGGTACTGACAGATGTACCGTTTGGATAGGGTGCTAGTCCAGCCCAGGCTTTTCATTGCATGCAACCTGCACCTGGGATTGATAACACGGTAGTCAGTAACTACTGCCTTAAGAAGCTCACTTTTTGTTTTACCACAGTGTCACCAGAGCTGTAGTTATAGGGCAACACTTTTTACTTTTAAAAGCAAATGTGATTTTATATTTCTTACGGCTTAGGTTATGCTACTTGTCTATAGGTCGATGGTTTATGTTCTCATATGGTTCTTCAACATGGCTCTAAACCCTTAATACAGTACATCCTAAAACGTACTAAATAATAAATTAAAACTGTACATTTAGACTTTTGGTGGCTTAGTGTTTGAGGGTTTCTTATTGCCGAACTGCAAGCAATGCTCTTTAAGGATCAATTTCTTGAACTGCATCAATTATGTCACTTTTGAACAATCTGCTATTTTTAATTCATGCAAATTAAGCAGTGCAGATTAAAGTGACCCTTGACACAGACTATATTTTTTTATTTACATGCTTAATTATTGTTGTTGTCCACCAACCATTCATATACAGAGTCAGGCAAAATGATAATGAGCTTTATTTTAAACGTGCCCGGTTGAAACTCTTAACTGTTTAATGCTTGAATTGAACTTAGTATTTCCCCGTGACATGTAATTACAAACAGTCGTAGGAAATTGTCAAACTGTACGGAACACAGTGACTAAGCTACACAGTGAGCTAATGAGGATTTAGCAGTTTTGGGACTGACACAGAAGCTAACTAACATACCACAAAGCTAGCTCGTTTGTTTTTATACATATGCTAGCTATAGTCTAGCAAGTTCTGCTTCGATTTCGACTTTACATTTTAGTCCACAGACAAACTTTTAATAGCGCACAAATAACGGTATAGAGGCGTCGTGAAGATCTGCCCGGTTGTTTAACAAATGATTTATTAATATCTGTTAGCGCTGCTAAAGGCCAAAAGCTGACCGACTTTCAGCACTGGTGCTAAGGATATCGTGCACTGTTGTTTAGCTCGTGCTAGCATAGCTGAGGATATTTCACTCACCCTTTCACCACGAAAAACGGATCTTCCATCGACATGGTGCTGCTCGGGTCAAAAGTGTTTCATAAGGAAAACGACATGCTCCAAATCTAAGTAACAGTTCGCCGGTTCCTTCGCTGTGTAGCACGATGGTGGTGTGTTTACATGGAGAAGAGCTCAGCACTGAGAGCTGCACACAGACAGCTCCATTACTCGCTCAGTGCCTGCTTCTAGCTTACTGCACCACCACAACTCACCCATTCATTCACTTATTTATTCATTTACTCACTCACTCACTGTTTACTGTCAACCCATGTAAAAGAGTACTGTTAAATTTGACAGTACAACCATGAAGTGGCCAAATTACCGTCAAAATCCATAGTAGATCTGCGAAATAATTTATGGTCAGTTCATAGACAAACAAGTTTATAGTTGGACTATGAAATGTGACAATGGAACCAGTAAGTGGCCAAATTACCATCAAAAATTCATAGTAGAACTGTGAAATTTATGGTCAAACTGAAAGTTCACATTAAAACTGTCAAGCAATTTATAGTTTCACAGTAATTTTTTTTCCCTGGGAATATGCTTTTGGCTCAAATAGAGTTACTAACTCAGTTATTTAGTCTGGCTCACAGGCCATCATCACTCACTCACTGTCCAAATAATACTCTCTCAATCATAATGGCCTGGTGGGTAGCACCTCTGCCTCACAGCAAGAAGGTCCCGGGTTCAATCCCAGGGTGGAGTGGCCTGGGTCATTGCTGTGTGGAGTCTGCATGTTCTCCTCGTGTCTGCGTGGGTTTGCTCTAGGTACTCC
>JAVSBV010120517.1:0-17500 GCA_033117975.1 Parotocinclus spilosoma | reverse complement strand
AAGATATTTTAAAAAAGCAAAATTTGCACTAGTAATAACTTACTAACTAAAAAACATATCTGACTTGAAGTTACATGATCAGTATGAGCACAATGTACTTTTCTGCATTAATGCTGCCTGCTCAGAAGTGTAAATGACCTTTGCTAAGGGAACAGGAACAATCCCATACCATGACAGATGCTGGATATTGGACTTTCTGCTATAATAACAGTCTGGATGGTTCATTGGTCCAGATCACACAGCGTCCATTTAAAATCTGAAATACTAATTAATCTGACCACAATACACATTCTGTGTGATGGTCTATCCCAGATGCCTCTGACCCTAAAGTATCCTGCTTCTTAGCGTGGCTATTATAATGTGTATTTTTTGCACAATAAAGTTTTAAGTGACATTTATGAATGTAGCTCTGTATTGTAGTGTTTGACAAAGATTTTCTAAAGTAATCCCTTTGTCCATGTGAATCTATTAGCTACTGATGAATGATGGTTTTGATGCAGTGATGTCTGAGGGATCGGCAATCATGGGTCTTCAGTACAGGCGAAGGCCTTTGCACGGTATAGGCTGAAATTCCTCCAAATACTATTCATTGTTTAATAAATTGTTTATTATGCTCTGTGGAGGAATTAATGTGCAAGTCATGTCTAATCTTTTTTTATGAAACGTAATTTTTAAACATTTCTATAATTTTTGCATTTTTTGTTGAAAGACTAGAGTGACTGACTTGTTCCTTCTCAAAGTCTCAGCCTTTCATGGTAAATCTTGGTTACAATCACTCGTTCACATAAGCTGTTTGAAATCACATCATTAGTTAGGGTTTTTTCTCATTAGTAGCCCTAATTTTCCCTGTCTCAACTTTTTTGGAACGCTTGAGATACAGGAATGGGTGTGTTTTGTAAATTAGGTGAAGTTGAAAAAAAGAAAACGTACATGCATTCACATATACAACATCTAGAAGAAATGCTTAATCAGTTTGCCTTACAACTTATCCACTTTTGCAATCCAAAAACAAGCAAGCAACTGGCGGTTCAGGGTTTTTCTCGAGACCCAACAGTGACAGTTTTGGTGGGATTTGAAAGCTGGACCTTCCATAGTCCTGTACCTTATCCACTAACCTGTCACCACACGTACAAGCACACTGTTTGTTTATTTGTTTTATTTATTTATTAATATATTTCCACAGGATACACCAGGAGTTAAAGATTTCCATATGTTTTTACACTGGACATTATAATACACACTCCCTGGTTGCTTTGTGAACCACTGCCAGTACAGTACAGAGAGTAAAAGCTACAATAGCTCCAGAGATTCTGAATTATGGATCAAGTCGTTTTGTGAACATCAAATATCTGGTCATGGTCTACTGGAGTATTTTTTTGTGACCTGGATGTTTATTTAATGATCTGTCAGAACAGGTTTAAGCTTTCTGCTGTCCCCTGAAGTTAGCATTAAGAACTTGGCATCTAGGTGAGTTCAGAAGATTAACTTTGGATCAGAGATCTTTTGTTTTTGGCGATCTCACTTGTGCGTATACAGATATAGAGTTTACACGCTCATGAAATACTAAGGTGCTGTATATCTTACTTTAGTGAGATATACAGTCGATTCCGGTTAATAGGACCACCGGTAAATGGGACCAGCCGCTTATTCGGACCAAATCCTAACGTACCAAAACAAATCCTATTATATACGTGTGATGTTATTTGCTTATTTGAAAACAATTCCGCTTAATCAGACCAAAGAATGTGTACAGAATGTAATATCCATGAAGAAACTCTTCGTCTTTGGCATCACTACCCAAAAAACTCCAGAGTTTCTCCCCAGCCAGTCTTTGCCTAACATTTCCATTTACTACAAAAAAAAGCCACAAGTCGTCACTTAGCCACAGCAAAAGCGCGACAGTGGAAAGGAAAAACTCCCTGAATATCCAAGGAAGAAACCTTGGTAGGACCAAGATTTAAAAAGGGACCAAATCTCAATGGGTGGCCTAGATGTTTGAAATTGAAATAGTTAAGTTAAATAGTAGTAATAGTAAAATTCTGAGTTCTGAGTTATACCAGAAATGCTAAAGGACATGTTCAGGTCATTTGTCCATGAACTGAATCTGATAAAAATGTGGGCCATGCACCCTAAGCATACAGGTCGATCAACCAAAGAATTGTTAAAGAACAAAACGAATGTTTTGGAATGGGTCAAGTTTCTGACCTTATCCTTAATAGAAATGTTGTAGAAGCAGTTCATGTAAGGAAACCCACCAACATGTCACAGCTGAAGCCAACCTGTATGAAGGAATGGACTCAGATTTGTCCAAGCTGAACTGTGCAGCACTGTTGGGTCATACCTATGAAGAACATCTGAAAGGTTTAGAAAAACTTCTAAGCACAACTGTGCAAGTAAGATATCTTTCACAAAAGACATCTTGAATGCATCCGCTCTGGTCTGTCTGTCTGTCTGTTACTTTCTGTCTGTATATAGCATTCATTTTGATGTGTCCATCCACATTTAATAATTTACAGCATGCACATTTTAGAAAGCAAAAGGCAAGTTTAATGCACACGTCTTGTTCCTTTTGCCCTCTCCATACCAGTCAGTATATAGCATTCATTTTATAGTGTATTCTGCTTTCACATGTTGTATTACCATCAATCGGCACAGGGTGCAAGGCAAGAACTACCCTAGACAGGGCACCAATCTATCATAGAGAACATTCACACTAGTGTAATCAGTTAACCTAGAGCCTTTCTTTGAACTGAGGAAGGAAACCAGAGCATCCAGAGTAAACCCCTCACAGACTTCACACAGAAAGGACCCAGAACACCGCACCCTGAGATCGAACCCAGGACCTTCTTGCTCTGAGCTGGCAGTGCTACTTACTGAGCCATCATACATTTCAAAATGTAATAAATTTAGACTGTAATAAATACTTTATTTTGGAGAATGTCATACATTTAGGGATATAATGAATAAAATACAGTATAGAATAAATTAAGTAATTTTTGTGCAGTATTACACTGAACAAACTGCTTAACAGAAACATTTTATCAGACTTCTAGTTCTTACTGTAGTTATATGCATCTGATACATGGGCAGAAAAAGTAATGACTTTTACTGTATCGCTCCAGTTTCTGTGATAAAACTACAAAAAAAAACTGTTTTGAGAAAACCAACATGCTTGTTCACTCGAACTCTCGTTCTTGTGGCTCAGCTTTTCCTCCACAGTTGCCCGTGCTAATTGTGATTCCCGTCACAGCGCCGCTGTTGACCCCAGGCACCCAGGCTCCAGTGATTAAAGCGAACAGCGGCCATAACACACCGTGAAATAAAGGCCACGACATGACAGTCTTCCTCTGTAGCTGCTGCAGTCATAGAGCAGGATTCAGCCTGAGCTCGTGGCACATGCCTTGGTCCTCTGTATTTCACGCATTTCTCCCCTGCATTAATATGCTTTATATGTGTTTCCTTTCTCATGCCATTTCGTTCTTCCCTCCTACAGTTTATATCCGACCGTGTCTCCCGATTTTTATGCTCCTTATAGACCTTTGCACACTATTCCCTAAATCCTTCTCCCCATTAACGTTCCTATTTTCAGACCTTCTTTGCGCCGCTTGTTATCTCTGTTTCATATTTTAAACGGATATGCTTGTTTGTTTGTTTATGCACAGAACAATCAAAAAAGCAATTTTCGAGATGAAAATAAAACACACAGTAGTTTTATTTGTGTATTTGCTGAGTGCCTCCGACAGCGGCATCTGTTGCAGTGACGGGTAGACGCGGCTTTCGGACACGCCCCTTTGTGTCTTGTGCAATACGAGGCCAGGCCGGAGGCACCACCAAGGCTGGGGCTCGGGTTTCCATAGCGAGGAATGTTAAGCTTTAAGCACGGTGGCTCCTGACCCTGTTCAGGTTTACGTGGATAGGAAAATGAATGAATGACACTAAAGGAACTATTCCACGGTTTATATACGACAAAGGAAAAGCATCTTCCAGCAGCTAAGCTGTGACTGCTCCTGGTAATTAAGTGGACAAATTGCTTGGAGTGGCCTATACTGTTCTAGTAAATCAGTAAGATATACAGGAGCTAGATCTTATACAGAGTTAACAATCTTTACCAATAGTTTTAATGGCCAGATACAAGGGGGGAAATAGAGTTGAGCTATGCCCCACCCCATACATGATGCACCCTTCAGCCTTGTTTAGTATACCTGATTAGAACCCCCAACCTGTGTACCCTCCTGGTAACAGTCAGAAATGATCACTGCACTTCAAGTCAAATCAAGATACATCCAGCATTGAAATGTAGAATGGATGCATCACTTATCAAGCAGCCTGAATAACTCTGAATATGGAGAAAAGTGAACCCTCATGGCAAACGACCAAACTTTTAATTGCAGGATCTGCAGCTTTTGAAATGACCAAAAATGCACATTGGATTCTGGCCAAGTGTGAAAATGATGAATTTGGTCCCTGCATTCTTAACCTCTCTAGCAATGCCTACTCAGTTATCAAATAATGTGCTTCTTCCTCCACCGACCGCTCTCTAATGACTCTAAAGCATGTGCACTGAGGAGCATCTCGTTCAGTGAATCACTGCAATTTATGTAAGGCCAGGATGCCAACGGGAGAACACAAGCGCCTGTGTAAATAATCATCAGTAACTCAGAACGTAGATGTAGGGTTTTGTCTGGAGAAGGCTCCTCCGGGACAGCAGCCTAAGGTACGCTAAGCTTATTGACTCCCCGTTTAAATCTGATATTTCCCACTTTTTTCCTGAAATCACCATGCAAGCAATAATCTCTCTTGTTCTTTAGTAGGTACGCTCACATTTCTTTACTCAAGAACTTTCCGTGGCTTTCCTATCATCTGAAGATGCAAATCGCGTTTCCAAAATTGAGGGCATGTGGAGAGACGGCGTTGAAATTAACATAAAAATGAATCATTGTTCTGTATGAAAATTTCCTCCACAATTAAGCATGCCTGAGCTTCCTTATTAATGAGATGCATTAAAGGTCTTTCTTCCAAACAGCAGAGCAAAGCTGGCACCACCTGGTTTAGCCAGATAAGCCCCCTATTACCTATGTAAATCTAGCTTTAGCTCTGCCCCGCTGTTCAGGCCCTTTGGGCCTTCCACAATACACCTGGGCAGTGTACTGCTGACTAATAATGAGGATTAGCTCCAGGGAGGATGAGTTTTAATTCAGTTCTTGGAAGCCTTTTGATTAAAATGTGTGCACTAATGTGTTTGCGTGACTGCACGGATCTGGGAACTTGATAATTTAAAAAGTTTTTTGTTGGGTTTTTTTCCATTTAGTCAGTCACAAACATTGTAACAAATTGTCAACTGTTAATTAAAAGTTCACTTTTTTGGTTTTGCAGCATATGCAGTTGTGACCCAGTGAAACCAGCCCACTGTTTTTTTTAACAGCAAAATCTAAATATTTTAACATAATTTTGGACTATCCCCACATGAAAACAGAGAGAAAGAGAGAAATTGGAACATACTATTGTAAGGCAAGGAGGGGGGTCTTGCAGAGATGGGAGTAAGTCACACGTGCAAGTCATAAGCAAGTCTCAAAGTCTTAAGCTTCAAGTCTCAAGCAAGTCCTGAGTCACTATAGAAAAATTCAAGCAAGGCTTTTAGTCAATCAAGTCTCAAGTCAAGTCATTCAAATTATTATGCACTAACTTGCTAACGTCCTGTTAGCCAGTGATTAGCGTTAGCTTAACAGACCCAGTCACTTAGCTCTCTCTGTGGGTTTTGATAAAGTTAGAAGTTGTGGTGGTCGTGTTGCTAATGTTGGTACTGCAAACCCTGCACGTTGCTGTTCGCTTTTTGTTCTTCTCATTGACTACATACTCCTTAAATCCAAATTTCAATATTTTAGGTTGGTCTGGCATGATCTGATGGGTTGCCAGGTTTACACGCATTGCAAAACAAAATCATCCAATCATCAAAAAAAAAATGTAAATAAAGTTAAATATATATATTGTCTCAGTATGTACAAAATACAAACATTTAATAAAAAATACAAGTCATTTCGAGTTATCTGTACCAAGTCTCAAGTCATGAATACCAAGTCCAAGTCAAGTCCAGTCTTTTATCAATGTTCATCAAGCAAGTCTCAAGTCCTTAAAATCGTGACTCGAGTCCCCCACCTCTGGAGTCTTGATTGATTGGATGATTTGTTTGAACCACACTTTATGGTTCCTTTGGTTTTATTACTCATTTGGCCTATAGAGACAAACCTCTATTTAAAAAAAGGACTATTTACTCTTATTTTTAGTGGTGCTGGAACTCACTGAGTGCCTGTTTACAGTGTCCTATTACAACTTTTAATACTTCAGTTCTGTATCACAATATATGGTTTATTATGTCTTTAATGGCAAGAGAAAAAATAAAAACTTTTAAAACTGCTAAAAACCATTTTACACCTATAACCTCATTAAAAAGAACAGGCTCTATGAATATTGATGACTGTCTTCCCCTGTACTTTTGCTATTTCATAGCAGCATCTCAACTGGCAATCTGCTAATAAACTGTGTTCAGTCCTTTAATGTGTAGGACGTTACTGTTTGAAATGCGACTTTTGCAGTGTGATGATGAATTTGACCCCATAAAACAAGCTCATTATAATAAAATCTTGTTTCCAAATTGATGGGGATTTTAAGGATGTTGCAAAAAGGCAGCTAATGTGTGTTCTGTTGGTCAGGATCCAGGAGCTGAATGATCTTGGGGAGCTTTCACCACACTGGGACAATCTGAGGAGGGACGTCATTGCTCGCTACAGCCACCTTATCAAAACCTACCAGGACACACTGGCTGAACTCGAAAAACTCACCGGTAAGGGTCATGAATCACACGAGTCACAGAGGTTATTTATTAGGAGTTGTGTGAGCAAAATTATTATTTAAGCCACGTCTGTGTGATTTCCCATTCTTTTAAATACCAATTAAAAAAAAAAATAAAAAATTATATATAATATTGGTTTTGAAATTATGGTTTTATAGAAAATCCAATTAAATACAAACTGTCAATAATATGACTGCAATGAGTGATTTTTTTTTTTTGACTTAAATCAAAAATAAAACCTTTTTCAAACGTCTTCACATGACAATATGTGAGTAAGGGGAATAAAAGACGAGGGAAAGTAATAAGAAACGATTAAAGAAAAGAAAGACAGAAGAAAATTCACGGACGGGACAGGAAGCCATGAAGGAAAAGCGCATCACAAGATGACAGAGAATGTAGGAAAGAAAAAGAGATGGGAACGAGGTAAAAAATACCAAAAGAATTTAAAAAGAAAGACAGAAAGAAGAAAGGAATTACAGAATTAAAAGACAGAAATAAGAAAAGGAGATGATGAAGGGTAAAACGGAAATAAAGACGAAAAAGAATGAGTAAAAGACAGAAGGAAAGAAAGATGGAATAAAGGAAAGTCTAGGAAATCTGAAAATAAGAAAATAAGTTAAAGGAAACAAAAGAAAGGACGACAAAGGGCAATAAGGAACGAAAGACATAAGGAAATGAGTAAGAAGGATAGATGCAAAAAAGAAAAAGAAAAAAAAGAAAAGAAAGAAAGGGAAAAAAATTTAAATTAACGAAAGCTGAAGGAAAAAAAGAAGTAAACAAACCAAAGAAAAAGGGATAAAAGAAATGCAGAAATACAGGAGGAAATAAGAATGAAAGGAAGGAAATCAGAAGGTACTGTAGGTAAGGAGAATAGAAGGAAAGAAGCTCTCTGTTAGATAAGTTCAAATAAACTGTTGTCATACAGCAAACTAGATGTAATATGAATAATATTATTACATTATTTCCTAAGGAATGAACAGATTATTATTGTTCACTCTCATGGCGGTGTAGCTTTTCTCTTGGAAAATTCTCTTCTTTAGGGTCAGATGGGACCAAACAAAAATATACTGTACTTAAATTGTATATATTTAAATGGTATTATATAAATTGTCTATGGAATATCAGATGGATTACTCTGTACTTATCTCGCCCAGAACACGGTTTATTTAACAAACCAGTGACCAGATGTTTCTCTACCTACCAGCTCAGTTCTTCTGAAAGGTAGTCCTTCCAAATATTGATATGGACTTCACTGATGAGTCACCAGTCATTTTGGTGGAGGATTTTTTCATCTTTCATTTTTAAAGCCTAATTTGCTCCATATTGCTTTTCTCTCCAACAAAGCAGCGCCTCGTAAAGCTAAGACGTTATTTAAGGATTAACAAATATACCTCATACATAAACCTCACAGTCATATTTGATTCTGCTGACAAAACTCCGCTCAGACACATTTGCTGAGTTGAAATTTATCCTGTCTTTTAGGAACCTGGAACAGTAGTACATGCTTTTATTATAATTCCTGTAGGCTATTGTATTTCATATTACAAAGGACTTTTTTGTCCCAACTATAGATTGTGCAAAACGGCTCTTCTAAAATTCTACCTACTAGTACAAGAACCCGAGACAGTCTTGGTCTCGTTGTAGATGCTGGAGATCGCTTGGCCAGAAATGCCAGCCTTACACCAAAATGCCTTTCAAGTGATTTCACTTCCTCAGACAAATTTCCAAAGTTGAAATAAAATCATAATTCCTGCTAGAGTTGGGTTGCGCTCGCGTCATCTCAGTCGTGGTCAGGATATGTCTTAAATCGTTTTTTTTTCCATTGATATATCGATAAAATGATTTAATATTATTAGAAGTCTTAAATCTTGACTTAGACAAATAGTGATGTGATCATTCTACATAACCGGTAGGTGAGCTAACTCTTTCTCTTCAGCACCAATCAGGAAATTCAGTGAATATCAGAAGGACACAAGTAAAGTAGATTTTTACAGTTCAGTAGGCGTAGACCTACAGGCTTGTCATCAAATTGTTCTCCATCTAGTTCATAACGTTTTTGGTTGGTTTCCTGTTTTCTGTTTTTTTTTTTAATCAGTGTTCTATACAAATGACTGCACAAGGAAATTGGTAAATATTTCAAATGTAAGCATTAAAATGACAAAGACTGACTGTGGACATCATGTACCTCGTTTTATTGATATTATTGTGTTTTAAACCCAGAATGTCTGTTATTAAGTGTAAAAGCGTTAATGAGAAATGACAAGAATGACAAATCAGCGAATCAGCAAACAGCGGACATTTAAATGAAAGTAAACCTGATCAGGTGTCCCCTGATGGACGCTTGGGCTGAATAACATGAGCCCACACTTGAAAAGGAACTGGTTCATATCTAGGGGCCCACTGTACTATGGAACTACTTTATGGCAGGGTTCTCCTAATGTAGATAAGAACAATAGTGGGACACATGAATACCTTCTCGGCCCCGGAATTTATTTTAAACGTCCAATTTATACAAAACTGTACATCTGGGTTTACCCCGACTTCAACAATTACTGCCTTGTGGAGTCAACTATGGCTGACTTTAAATCTGGCCTCGAGGCTAATCTTTTTAAATTTCCTCCCTAAGCTTTTAACCTGTCCATTTTAACTCGCATCGACATTTATTCAGTATGTCACTGGATAGTTTGAGTTTATGTTGCTCTGTCCTGTCAATATGCCTCTCAATCCATCAGCTGTTGAGAACTTTGGTCAGCTTCGGCTTTGAAAAATGTGCTTTGGAAATAAATTGAATTGAATTGAAAAGCATAAATGAAAGAACTGGTCGAATGAGGTGAAGCTTCTCTTTGGTTGATCTGAAAACCTTTAGATCACACAGCGTTCCCACTGTGTTTATCTCACACGTAAGAGACACTTCTGCTTCCTTTGTTTGTTCAGTTTTATCTCTCATTTGACTAATAATATAGTTGAGCAAGGTTCCAAACATTTACACCTGTTGTACCCGTCTTTTGTTATCAGCTTTTGAATAACACGCTCATCTCGCAGTTAACCGCGGCCCCTGAGTAGGCAGACGTGCAGTAAATTAGTACGGCGACAAACACGTATCAGGAACCTGAAAGTGTAAGCTCTGGTTCAACTGCTTCATTTAATGCAATTACACGTCGTGTAGCTTCAGCCTTATCTGGGGTTTCTATGAAAATACCGTAATTTAGTGACATGCCATTATCATCTTCATGCATCGAGTCCTCCTTTGGCTTCATTATCTTTTTTTGTTTGTTTTTTTGTTGTTGTTGTTGTTTTTTTTTTTGTGAAACTGCTTGCAGCATCTCAGTTCTTCTTTAATATGTGCTGTTCATTTTGCCATAGCAACAAAGTTTCAACTGAGCAGAGGAGATAAAAGCATGAGGTCTGTATGAATCAGACATGTTTACTCTCTCATCCTGCTGCTGGCGACTGCAGATACCACAGACTGCAAATTGGAGCACATTTCTGAGTACACGGATTAATTTTCTAAACACATGCAGACACTGTGTAGAGTTGAGTTTTGACTTTTTGGGAATACTTTTAAAGCTCTTTCGTAATGAAAACAATCAGAAGCTTTAAGATATTAATGCATTCAGGCCTTAACTGGTGTGTAACCGGCAGCAAGTCGAACATTTTATCCTCAAATTTAACACGTAGGCTTTTTTTACTACTCCAACCACACCCACATACACGCAAACATGGTGAGCACCAATACTCGGGTAGGTTGTGGTGTTTAAACAATACTTGGTATTATGGGGATCAAAATGTGCCACAAAAGTATCCCTGCCATCATCTGATTGTCACAGCAGAAATCCAAGAGACTTATCAGACCAGGCAACACAACTCTAGTCTTCTATTTAGTGACCCTTTGTGAATTGGAAGCTCAGTTCCCTGTTTTTAGGTGACAGGAGTTGCATCTAGTGTGGTCTTCACCTGCTGCAGTCCATCTGCTTTAAGGTTAGATGTGTGCAGATTGTTAGGTGTATTGTGCATTCAGAGATGTTTTTCTGCATATCTTGGTTGTAAAAAATGGATATTTGAGTTACTGTTGCCTTTCCGTCAGCTGAAACCAGTCTGACCATTCTCCTCTGACCTCTGGAATCAACAGGGCATTTTCTGGCCAGTGTATTTACATTTACATTTACAGCATTTAGCAGAAGCCCTTATCCAGAGCGACTTACAACTTGTACAATCTTACAATTCAAGCAATGGTGGATTAAGCTAAGCACTTGCTAAGGACCCAACTGTGGCAGCTTGGCAGAGGTGGGATTTGAGCCTTGGACCATCAGGTTCATTCAGGTTCAGAGTCCAGTACCTTAACCGCAGTCCAGGGTATGTGTACGTACATACACATGTAATCCATATGTATGTACGTACACATATACAATGGGAGCCATAAGGCTTTCATTTAACAATGAAATGTATTTAATTTTTGAAGAAAAGTTTGAGCAGTTTTTAAAAATATATGCATGGCAGAATTGATTAATATTTGGTATGTTCCCAGTAGGCACTCGAGCTTCATGGAAAAAAACAAAAAATTTTACTAAAGTTGATCACCCGGATCTGTGTTATCCGGCATGATTTCAAGTGCCCCTTAACTGCTGGAAGGGGTATAGTTCAGGTGACTGTAAAGGCAAATTCATGACACTTGGATACACTTAAATACATTTGATGATTATATGATTTGTAATGAAATTCATTGCGAGCACATAAAACATTGTAAAAAAGAAGCGTTATCTTTTTGTGTTCTCAGACTTTTAACGTCCACAGTATTGTGGAGTGCTATAAATTGGGACTGTGGTGGCCTAGTGGTTAAGGACTGGACTTTGGATCTGAAGGTCCAGGGTTCAAATCCCACCTCTGCCACAGTTGGGTCCCTGAGTAAGGCCCTTAACCCATAATTGCTTGGATTGTAATACTGTATTGAACTGATGATTGCAAGTTGCTCTGGATAAGGGCGTCTGCTAAATGCTGTAAATGTAAATAAATAATGATAGTACAAATAAAAAATTTGAAACATACATTATCTTATACCAAAGTAACGGACGTCAGACTAGTTTTCCAAAACGAAAAATTCGTCCTCATGATCGCGCAGCCTACACCCAGGGAATATAAATGATGTTTGTGAATGAACTGTGTCTGCTCTGAATTAGATCCGTTCGTACCAAGCCTAATGTAGCATCCTAAATCCACACTCTATCACGGAGGAAGAAATAATTCCAGGCCATGTCACCATCACCCCTGCTACGCTTGCTCTGAGACCTTAAATAGTCATTGATGGCTTTGCCCTTCTAATCAAACCAGGGGGCCAGAAAGCTGATGTGCCCAATCGATCGGCGGCGTGATTTGGGCCAGGCCTGGCAGATGAGCTCGGGTTGGCCTGTGTTGTTTTGTTGCATGACTGATGGAGCTCAGTCTGGTGCATTATGGCTTCTGACAGCCTGCTGCACCCACCTCTAATCTCATTTGCTGTAAATCAGAAAAGCCTCCCTCCATCTCACTCTGCCTCTTCTTTCACTTCGACTTTCCTGCACTGGTTTTAAGATTCGCAAGTTCAGGTGCCACACGCGTAATCTGCCGGCTGCAGCGCGCCGAACTGCAGGCTATTCATTATTGATAGGCGGGGTTATTAGCGATAATAAGGTAGGTGACAAGAAAGGGCATTTGGTAATCTTGGAGTTCTGCGTCTCCATGAAGAAAGGGGTTAGCTGTTCTTACGTTAGCCTTTAATGGCCAGCCTGTAAACCTGTGCAAGATGTTTTTTTAGATTTTTTAGGGCTTTAGACTGGACAGGAGCAAGTTCTTCTGAACCCAGTATACAATAACTGTGCATTGGCAAATAAATAACAGTAGAACGTGGGAGCCTCACAGAGAAGCACAGAAGCCTCACAGCAAGGAAACCTTGGCTTCAGTCCTCAATGTGTCAACATGGGTTTACTCCTGGTACGATTTTGCTTTAAAGATCTAGTTAATTTGAGTTTCTAGAGTGCCTGTAGTGTGCAAGTGTGTGTATATGTGTGTGTTCTCTATGATGGATAGACGCCCTGTCAAGGGCTGTTCCTGTCATATGCACATCTAAGGAAAAAATGAATGAATGAGACCTCATTAAAAACTGTAAAACATTCACTGGAATATCGAAGAACATTAGAAATATCAAATTAAACATGAGTAATTGCAAAGATTTATAACACAAGATAAAAAAATGTTAGCTTTAAAGTAGTTTTTTTGTACAGTTCTCACACTTAAGGCGTCACTCAAACCGTTCGAGCAGGAAGCTGATATTCTTTTTTTTTTTTTTCTGGTTGATTAATTGTATAGCCCTTCAAAGAAACCTAATGTTTTTAGAAACTAACAATTATGTCATCATTTTTTTTATTTTAAAGAACAACACTACATATATGTGCCACTTAACCTTCATGCCTTGATCGGTGTGAATTTTACAACATATATATATATATATTATTAGAATTTAAATTGTCTAACATGCAGTGGATGTTAACATTGCAATGTATGTGCTCATATGTATGCTCTTATTTTTTTTTTATGTTTTTATATGCACTTCTTTATTTTTTACATTTGTCCTGTACCTGAAGGGCCACTCTGGAATTGTCATGGTTCTCCATTGCTGTGATGTTGCAGTATTACATAGACTATAGACAGTATTACAAATGACGTGTTCAATAACAAAATGACATAGTTCACAACAAATATGACATCATTCTGGCAATTTGAAACCTTACAAAAACTAGTGGAACTTGCAAATCGGGAAAGTGACCCAAACTCTGGCAAACACTCACATTTAGGCATTGGTATTTGTAGAAACTATCACTGAGAAAGATCCATATATAATTCTATTATCCACCTGATCTTCTCACTTTCTCTGATGATCAAGGCGTATTACATAGTATTTTATTTTTCCTTGCTTGTGCTCATACATGTGCCTATCTAGAGTGCCTACCAGCCACAATTAATGAAATAAGTCAATGTTTTGTGTGTTTTATTTTCAGCATTTTGGGCTGCTTGGGTCAGAAAACTGGATAAGGGTGTCTGCTAAATACTGTAAATGTAAAACTAGGGATTTTACCAAGCAGTTCAGATTTGGCTTCCGTTTGTGCTGCAGGTTGCTTCGATTTTTCCCTTTTGTCGAAGCTAAAAGCTCAAAATGTTAGTTGCTCTGTCATTGGCTGCATGGACCAGTACAAACCACTGTATCCACCCCCAGTCTGCCCTAGCTGCAGTTGGATGGGCGTCCGACTGCTTTTCCAATCCAAGCTCTTTTCAAAAGTATAAAACATTTTTTAATGAGCATTAAAATTTTGCTGGCCATTCAGCACTAGCTAACACTGAAAGCTAAGGTAATTATTTGATGCAGCGTTCTAGAGCATTATTTATAGTACATACTGGATCCACAACTTCATCTCTGTTAGTTGCCTCGTGATGTTTTTGTAATTAGCAGAAAGCTTTTGATAAACTTAAACGTTCAGCATGAATTCACAAACGTCCTGTTGTATACTGGCTTCTTAAAATTAGTTTTGCTCAGGGTCTGACTCAAGCATGTATTTTTGGACCTTTATATTCTATGTAGCAAGCATGGGTTTATGTTCTACAGTTGCCATGGTAGCACAAAGACATACTCACTTCGGCAAACCCCACAGAAGGACGAGGGGGTGAGTAGTGGCTCGTTATCATTTAAGGGATCAGGCACTCTGACAGGGCAGTTTAAGCCGGGTGAGAAAGCTTTCATTAAGACCCAAGGGGACTGGGCTAACTTGAGGAAAACGTCACCTTTACTATTTAAATCCTATTTTTCAGGCTAAAAGAGTAAGGATTCCGTATCTGAGCCTTGTTCCTCTTAAGGTTTCTTTATCATAGATTTGAAAAAGACTTGCTACTGTCTCCTTTGGCTCAGGATTTTTTTTTTATTAAACTGTGAGCCACTGTTATGATTAAGCTTGTAAAATTGGCAAGATGCTGATGTTGTTCTTATGTGAGATTGGTTACACTACTACACTGTTCATTTTAAATCTTTAAAATGAACTTTAATTAACTTTAAACCTTCACTATAAACTCTACAACTTACAGGTAAGGAGCAACAAGTCAAGTCAGATTTATTTATTATTTAGTTAGTGTTTATTAAAATATATTCTCTTAAAGCAGCTTAAAAATATCTAGACCCAAACCTAGCCCTAGTTAAGCAAACCTAGGGTGACAGTGGAAAGGAAAAAGAGAATCAACCTCATTGGGCAGCCTATATGTTATATGTAAGAATTAAAGCAAATTACCTGCATTTCAGATTTTTTTTGCTGCATTTTAAAGCAAACTGCATTTCAGAGTCTCCCCAAAAGTGTTTGATAGCCATTTCATAGGTGTTATGAAATGGTTTGATTCTGCTAGCTGCTTGCTAGCACACTTTCTCCTGTTACCTTTGGGACTGAGAAATCCGGTTTAAACAAACTTGGCTTTCACATGTGACTTTTTTGATAGTCACTTCCAGGCTTTGTTTGCTTGTATGTGCAAACTGAGAAAATTAACTGAAATCCGAATAAGGATAGACATGCACTGAGAAATCCAGTTACTTAGTTGGCATGGCATGCTCAGCCAACCAGAGGAGGATACGGCCAGTCATGACTGCAGTAACGTAGTGGTCAAATTACTGGACTCTGGACCTGATGGTCCTGAGTTCAAATCCCACCTCTGCCAAACTGCCACACTTGGGTCCTTAAGCAAGGCCCTTAACCCAACATTGCTTGAATTGTAAGAATATATCAGTTGTAAGTCCCTCTGGATAACGGTGTAAATGTCTGCTAAATGCTGTAAATGTCATGACCCTGTGATGTGGTCTGAGTTAAAGTAGGGACAGAAAATTAAATGGTACATGTGTGAGATGTCCATTTTTCAGAACAGTTTCAGTTTCTGAAACGTGCAGAAAGACTGCTTTGCGCCACACACACACGCACGCACACACACACACACACACACACACAAGCACTGCAGGAACCGTGGTTCCTTTGATAGCCGTAGAATCTGCAGGAACCAGCCCATCCTCTGTTTGCTGGAGGATCTCATCAAACCTCACTCAGATCTGTGCCAGAATCACTCTCTCATGACTGAACTCGCTATTTGCACTGCTGGCTAGCTTTGTGTAGTCCATAGGCCCAGAGCGAACACTGCAGATCTGGGCTTCCTGTTGATCAGGCAGCAGAGGGTAGCGGATGCAAATGCGGAGCTTTTTCAGCTCTTTGATGAAGAGCCTCTAGGGCTGCGTTCCTTAGCCAAAACACATGCTATCTGCACTGCACTCTGGTTCCTACCCTGTGTTCTGCACCATGGGGAGAGGAGGGCTGTAAGAAAATGAACACTAATGAGAGTACACACAGCTTGCAGGTGTTTCGTTGCTTAAAACATGTGTTTACCCCTGCAGCTGAGCGTGTGAGGGTCAGAGAAACACTTTCCCTCCTCCTACCTCCTCAAGCACCTGGATGCACAGATTGAGGTCGCGATGGGGCAAATCCCACTGGAGCAGATCCATTAGCCTGGCTGATATCCTGAGAGAGTTACGGACCATGTGACTGACAGAAATGCCACACAACATAACCCGGGAAACCTATCAGATACGTAACGTGTAGGGTCAAGCTCTGGTAATATCTACATGAACAGGAGCTTGGTAATGTTTGATGTCTCAGGCTGAGCAAATAAAACCCCTGCTGAACTAATTTATACCATTTGACCAGCACAGGGCTGGCAACAGGGCACAGGGCTGGCAACAATCTGTACATCCAGGTGCTTGGGACTGTGGTAGCCTAGCGGTTAAGGCACTGGACTCTGGACCTGAAGGTCCTGGGTTCAAATCCCACCTCTGCCAAGCTGCCAGAGTTGGGTCCTTGAGCAAGGCTCTTAACCCACCATTGCTTGAATTGTAAGATTGTATAAGTTGTAAATCACTCAGGATAAGGGCGTCTGCTAAATGCTGTAAATGTAAAAAAAGGTCATTTATAAGTTCTGGTAGTGAACAGCCATTTTCTCGTAAACCATCTCAATGGGCATGTTGAGAAAAACCTTGTTTTCTAGCCCCTCATAGCCGCCTCTGTTTCACGATCCATACAAAATGCCTGTGCGAACAAAAAAGCTTGTACATCCAGGTCTAGCTTAGGCGTTGGCTCCCGTGTTCATGTTCAACACTTTGAACAACCTGGAGTGACACCGTGTTTGACAGCACAGGTTTTGCTATGCCGGCTAGGTCGGGGTACTTCATACATTTTTAACAATACATGTGTAAAGCCAGCAGCAACAGAAAAAAATTGAAATATATCAAATACCTGAACAGGAGTAAAAGATGGTGTCACTTTTCTATACATGGTATTGAAAAGATTTCCAGAAGTCGAAACACAGATGAGCAGAAGCCTGAACTGCATTGGAGGTAGGTTCAGGGATTTGAAATCTAGATGTTTCTAGATCTAGGTGTAAATTGAAACTTAGTTTCCTAAAATAAACCTTTTCAAAAGTCTTAGGTCATCATCATCAGTTGTTGTTTTAGTATTGCTATAACAAATACAGTCAAAATCCTAAAGTACCGAAACAAATCCTATTATATACGTGTAATGTTATTCGCTTATTTGGACCAAAATTCCACTT
>JAVSBV010120508.1:0-19281 GCA_033117975.1 Parotocinclus spilosoma | reverse complement strand
TAATGGGGTATTTTGTGTAGAATTTTGAGGAAAGAGATTAATTTAATACAATTTGGAATAAGGCTGTAACGTAACAATATGTGGAAAAAGTGAAGCGCTGTGAATACTTTCCGGATGCACTGTATGTGGTTGAAATGACAAAGCGACTTGAACTGTCCTGTGTAGAAAAATCAGATTTGAGCACTTGAGCTCTGTATTCAGTAAGCCCAATTTTACTGCCAGTGTTTGTCTAAGAACAATCCAAAACTGTATGCTTTATATTATAATTGTTACAGCAGCGAGTGCTGCTGACAGAACAGAGCTCAACATTTGTGTGAACAAGTGTTTGTCTAGATCTTTAAAAACTGGTGGGGTTTTAATTATGGAATAAGGTGCAAACTGAGTTTGACTCTTAATGTTTAACTGGATTCATGTGTCATCTGTTTGTCACCCCTATAAGGTTGAAATGATAACTGAAGCATGGTACCATTCTTTTTAATTTGTTTAGTTTAGTGATTATCAGTTCCACTTTGACATAAACAGAGAAGTAAAATTCTCTTTGTGGTTCATCAGCCTAGGTTAAGGTCAATTAATACATAAAGCAGATAATGGTTATTCAAACATATGCCTCTAAAATCCCCAGATCACTTATTTAGCTATTTCTGTCAAGAGTGCCAATAATTGGGAAGTTGACTCTATACTCGGAGCTTGTTTTGAGAGGGGTGTGTTTTGGCAGATGTTGAGCAGTAAGCTGTGATAGCCAGAGCCAGTGAAGCATTAGTCTGAAGGATCAGTCAGTTCTACCACAGTAACAGCCAGAACCCAGGAGCTTTGAGCTCTTGAAATGCACACACACACACACATACACATGCACACATACACACATACCCCTTTCCAGCACAACTTATCTTCGCAACAGTTCTGAAGCAGTGGAGCCAAAAGAGTGGAGCCTTGCAGACATTGCAGAATACAAAAAACACTGTCAGATGAAGTGAGGAGGATGAGAGGACGAGTGAGACAAGTAACAGAGATATGTAAAGATGGAAGAGGGACATTACTGGAGCGTTTCGGCAGGAAATTGCCCTTTAGGCCAAATCATGAAAAGTATCGATGTGTTAGTGATATACTGTATGTCAGCGATATGATCAGGTTGATTTTCCTGTTTAAACGAAACAGCATGGTCTGGTTTTGTATCGTTTCCCAGCTGATGAATGATAACATGCCGGAATTATGAAGCATCTCAGTTAGGCTGAGGGGACAGATTAGAAAGTGAAAAGCTATAAAATAAAAACCAGTTAAGAACCAGTTAGAAGTTATATATTCAGAGAGAGGATGAGAAAGAGAGAGAGGTGTTCAGTTTTGCCACATTTTTAACACAACATGCTTTTTTCAATCCATTTTTTTTTCATGTTATCCATGTTAAGTTTCAAAAGAATGTTTCATCATAGTCCATGGCTGTTTTAGCTTTGAAACCAAATTGAACTTGTGGTTTCACTTGGGATAACATTCTATTTTCAAATATTAATTGAAAACCATTATTATTCTTGCCAGTGCTGCACATTTCTAAGCCAAATGCACTAACAAAAATGATACAAAAACTTAAAAAAAAAAAAAAAAAAAAAGAAAAAAAAAGAAAAAATCAACATGGAGTCAACAGTAACGGGCACTTTTTAACCATTGCGTCAAAAAAGGGCATCTTATTTAATCACAGCCACTTGTTTGGTTTGCATCTTTTTTTTTTAAACTTTGCTTTTAAGCTTTTTAAGCTCCTTTGACAGCGAAGTCGCATCCTTCTGTCCATTTCTTCGGAAATTTCCTCAAACACGGAAAGGTAGAGATATGCATCTGTTATTTATGAGGCTTGTTACGTTTCTATCTGCCACTGAAAATGTTTCTCACTGCTGTTGTACATTTCTCTTTCATGTCATGTAGTCCAAGCTAGCTGTTTAAAGTTGCACTGTCATGTTTTAGATATATACTGCATTTTAAGGCCATATAGGGAAATGGCCCAAATGAAACTGAAAATGCCACATTGTGGTTTTATTTTTTTAGCCATTCATGCAGCCCCAAAGACAACAGATCTGTGTCACCTATGTAGAAATAATTTTTTTTTAAAAATCACATTTTCATTTGCTGTGTAAATAAGTCAGTATATAAAAACATTGTTTGCAAAGATGTTCTGTGTGCATACTGTAGGTTTGATTATATTTTTATATCTAATGTTAATGTAAAATGTAAAGCATAATTGCCCAAAAATAGCCTATAACCTATACTGTAATATCCAGGATATTCTTGTATTAAAAAAATAGGTTTAGTCCAGTCATGAGTTCATTCATTTTGCATGAGCCCTTATCAGAATAATGGCCATAACCATCTGACAGATTGTATATAAACTGACCGCACTGATTTAAAGGATTTGGGGTATCTCAACCAACAAAGAACAGTCCAAGAGCAAGGCATAATGGTCCACAATGTAACAAGGAAATCAGTGTAAGCAAATTCCAAGCAACTAAAAATCTCACATATGGTAATGTTAATATTCATAAGAACCTTTCTGTCCATTTGCAGTTTGATAAAGATAATGTGGACAAAACACTAACTCAGCACTGGCATTATTCAGCAGAATAATATTCAGCCACACTTATTTACTCCTGTACTCAAGACCCTTAATGAAATGTGTTTCCCAACTAATTACAACAATATTAAAATGTTACTATTGTGCCATCTTGATTCACTTCAATCGCAAATAAATTGCACAAAGTATAGACAGTAACCAATCACTGTGGGTGTTACAAAGACATGTTAAAGATGCACACAGGAGGGACAATTTGCACTTGCTGCACATACTAATACCAAACTATCAATGTTTAATTGGAAAAGGTTAGAGTGCAAAGTTAATTGTCATCTACCTAGAGATAATGAGCTGCAAAATCACATTGCCCCAAACGCAGCCTTTAATGACCTGTAAAGAAAGTGGTCACATTTCACCTCAGGTGTCAATATTATGCCATGCCACTGCAATTAAAGTTCAATTGGATTTAACCTGAGGCTGAACTCGCAAAGCATAACCTACGGGATAAAACGAGGGAGGGAAGCAACTGAGTATATAATCATGTTCTATTTAACATATAAAACAAGGAAAAACTGTAAGCACTGTACAGCAACAGATATGTCTGCTAATAAATAGGTAGTTAAAAACACCTTCAAATGTAAAGGCTTCATTAAATAATATTGTATAAATCTACAGGAAGGTTTTGTAACAACAAAAACAGTATTAACTTTAAAAACGCATTTTAAAACTAGAAAATGCAGCTCCCGGAGGAACTGCTGATGTGTGTTGCATCGGTGCCGTTGGTCCTGGCCTGGGCAGGTCTGAGACCCGGCCTAGGTTCGAGGCACGGTGGGCTTTGATCAGGTGCGGGTCCGAGTCCTGGGAGGTTGTGGTCGGGCGTAGGCCCGAGACCCGGTCGATTCTGATCGAGCTCCGGTCCAAGTCCCGGTTTTGACATCACTTTTTATCACTCTTTAAAAAATATCCCCATTCAGTTTGAATGGCCCCACTCTAGTGAAGTTAATCACTTTAAAAATTAACTTCGCCAGTGACATCATAGCCGCGTCCAACTGGTTCGATTTTTGTGTTTATAGCTTAAAAATTGACGAAGCTACAGCAGTTTAAAAACAGCCCTATTCATTGTCTACGGGATTTTTGTGCCCGAAAATAGGGGGCACCGGGTACACGGTTCGAGATATCTTTTAGCTATGAATAAGCACACTTCTCCTGAACATCTCGGACGTTTCGCCGTTTGTCCCGTGTCAATATGTTGAAAGCTCTGGGAAGAGAGACCGACAGAAAATTGGTGGAAAAATAAAAAAAAATCGGATAACAATATATGTGTTGCTACAGCAACACACATAATAAATCTTCAGTATAATAGGTCATTTATATGCACTCATAGGAAGAACGATTGGCTTCCTTTGGTGCAGAATTAGCTGTTGTTGTTTTTTTTTTTTAGTATATGACAGTGGGGAATCTTGGCTATACCTTATGACAGTGGGAAATCTATGGCTGTTCTATGGCTGTACCTTAATTTTAAATTAATAAAAAGACTAAATTATAAGAAATCTCAAATAAGTCTCAAGTAAGCAAATTGGTCATACTTTAATGTTTTCCTATACCAGTGTTTTTGCAAATTCTATACTGACAACAGCTAAATGAAAGAGAGTAGCAAGCACTTGCAATTACGACTGATATGATGCATTTGAGATTGTAATCGTGTCTCCATGATCAGCCTTGACAGAGAGATCACAAAATTCATCAAACTAACCGTAATTGATTACGTGAGCTATAGTTGCTGATAATTCAGCCCAATGTGTTTTAACATCCAGATACATCTTACATTAACCCTGACTGATACATGAATAAGCTAACAGTTCACAGTGAGTGGGCCATTAAAACACATGCCGTTTTCGTTTGTTTGGAAAACAGTTATATTAAACTGGTTTGGATTTCTACAATAAACATGACAAAACATTTGTTTTAAAACTGTCCAAAGGTCATAAATCCTCCAAGTAGTACACCAAAAGTCAAACAGTACAGGAAAAAGTAAAAAGTAAAACACCAGATGGAAAAACATCACTGATGCTGCAACATTTTTAACAGGGCAAAGATAACACGGTACACAACAGTTGATAACGAAAAATTTAAACTACAGGCAGCACAGTGGCTCAGTGGCTAGCTCTGTAATCTCACAACGAGAAGGTCCGAAGGTTCAATTTCCAGGTGGAGTCCATGTGGGGTCACTGTGGGTTTCCTCCCACAAAAGACACGTGTTAGGTTAATTGGTCTTTAAAAGTGTCCCTAATGTGTGTCTATAAGTGTACATGTGCCCATCAACGGATTTGCATCCGGTCTAGGGTTGTTCCTGACTTGCACACAATGCCACCAGTTAGGCACCGGATGTCCCGTGACCCTGCCCAAAATTGAGCGTATAAGAAAGTAAAAGAATTGATGATTTTAAACTACAACAGAGTTCAAATGTAGAGAGACTATTAAATCCAGCATTAACCATGTTCATGCTTGTGTGCCAATCATAGTAGTGCCTACATTTTTTATCTAATTATAATATTACTCAAACACCTTTTGAAACAAGTTTACTGTACATTTTGTTGGGAAGTGCACTTTATTAAGTGGGGTGTATTTTGCTTTTGGTATCAATGGGTATTTACAAAAATAAAGTTATTTCAATACCAGTCAGTCACAGAGACACCAGGCCAATTTAGAGCGACCTACTTACCCAATTTCAAGTTTTGGGAATTTGGGAGGATATCTGAGCACCAAGAGTAAACCCAGAGAGACATGAAAAGGATACGCAAATATCTAAGCTGTAAGGCAACTGCATTAACCGCATGCACTTAATCATCCGATATGTTGCTTAACACTTTAAATTGGAATGCACCAAAACACGGTTTCCTTTCCTGCACATTTCTAAACCTTTTTTGTGACTTGAACAGTAAAACCATCAGTTCAATTATTTTCATTAACTGCAATTGTATGTAATAATAGAGCGGCTTTTTCCTGACTTTTTTGTTGTGCTCCGTGCTGGCCATTTCAGTGACACACACGATGCTATATCTATACACAAGCTTACAGCAAGTCATACTAACACACTTTGCCCAATTTCGCGTAATCGAGTAATTTAACACACGCATGTCTTTGGCCATTGTGGGGGTGTTGAGGCATGCAGAATCAAAACAGAAAGGACCCAGGCCGCTCCACCCTGGGATCCAATTTATGACCTTCTTGCTGTGAGGCACGGTGCCACCCACTCGTGACATATAAAAGACTCCATAAGAAATTTCTTCAGTCAGTAATTTTGTTGACAGGATTAAGACCAAAAGGTAGGTAAGTAGCATGAAGTGAGGAATTAAGACTCATGTAAATACAGAAAGCAATTGTCTAAGGTCAGGTTCTCACGAGACATTACTCTGGCATCACATTCAGCCGTCAGTCTCCTCTGCACTGTCTAACCCACAGCACTCTTTTACACACACTTCAACTCTGGCATAAAGCACTGTGGAAAATCCCTTGGAGCAGGATTGAGCAGAGATGAAGTGCAAACCCAACTAGCAGTAAAATGAAACACACAAAATGTATCTGCTTATCCGTAAAGCTTGACTTTTGACCAGGAAAATCTTTCAGAGTACATTCTACGCCACGTAATCAGAGGCTAGCTTAACTGTCACCATGGCAACAGGTCTTCTGCTTCAGATAAGTCATTATGGAATACAATTTCATGGGGAATTTTAAATGGTACCAAGTAATAATGCTTTAAACCGCTTTAGAAGCTTCTTAAAACCTGTCATCTACTATCACGAACTGGGGACTATTTAAGCACTGTTGTGCAATGGAAAACCCTTACCTGTGCTGTCTGCGGGTGGTAGAACTCCAGGGATTAAGTCGTTCCCAGAGAACAGCATGTTGGGTGGGAACAGATGCATGGCGGAACTGAGGGCAGGGTGTGGCAGGAAAGAGTACAGCAGCTGAGTTCCCTCCATCATTGATAACAATGCATTTACTGCAAAAAATTCAAAAACAGTATGGATAAAAAAACACACAGTTTCCTCTAGACCAAATAATAAAGCAAGCTATGTTTAAAGTCCAAAGTTTGTATTTTGCATGCAATGTTGCACTGGAGCTGATTTTTTGGGAATATCATTAGATTCAAAATAAAATCTAGAATAAAAACATTTAAATCTATAATAACAGTGTTATAAATGCGATCACCATATTTACTTCACAGACCCAGATATTGCTTTGGCTAGATCTCTAATGGCTTTACATAAATTGGGGAATATTTGTCCATTCTACCTTACATAAAAGTTTGATCAAAATTTGCCTGCAATGAAAGGAAAAACACCCCCATAACATAACATGTCCACCACCCTTCGTATACATGTATATTAGGTTTGTTTGTATCACAAATGCAGTGCAAGGGAATTAGTGCAGAAAGTCTGATCGTTGTCACATCTGAACAAACAAGACAGTGTGGCACTTTGCATAAAGCTTGTAAGATCATTAATATCTTCCTGGCTCAGTCATCTATTTCCAACATAGACAAACATGGGCAAGGTGAAGTTGATGCCATGAATGATGCCTGGACTGTGGTAGCCTAGCGGTTAAGGTACTGGACTCTGGACCAGAAGATCCAGGGTTCAAATAACACCTCTGCCACAGTTGGGTCCTTAAGCAAGGCCCTTAACGCACCATAGCTTGAATTGTAAGACTGTATCAGTTGTAAGTCGCTCTGGATAAGGGAGCTAAATGCCTTAAATGTAAATGTAAACTAATAATGCTCTGACTGGTCCCCCGAGGGATAGTTATGCCCTCTAAAATGTTTTTGTATCATTCCCCTCAACGTGAAGGAAACCGTAAGGAAATGGTTTTCCAGCAAACAATTTAGTTTCATTTTCAGGGTGTAGTGTGACAAAAAGGTTATGATTTGGCACTGTATAATGCCTTAAGTAACTAGCATTTATTGGGGAAAATTTACACCGGCGTGTTTACTAAGATGCCACTTGCATTCATCCCTGCATGCTGACTAAGGAGGACGTACCAACACACTGCAGCCTACCCCACTAAATTAGCATTTCCACAGTTTGGTAGCATACCAATAGCGTTTTGTCACATTAGTCAGTATGTTCAGTGTAGTACACTACACTGGTAATGAGGAAATGTACTGATGAGCTGTGGTATGATAGGATTTTTTTGCCTTTTTTTGCATAAATTAGAGAAGATCTCTTGTATAAACGTGACATGTTACAAACTGAGACATGCCATATGTACATAAGTAAACAAGTAACGTGTGGCTGAGCTTTTTGTTAGCACACAGCAGAAGGCCGTTCATAAATTTAGCTAAAATCACTGTTTATTATGTGACAGTGATGATGTGTGATAACAGTTTCATAAATTAGATGTCCTGTGTATATGTCATAAGTAGCTGTAGCTGGGACTGCTTGTTTCTACAACGAACAAGAATCACTGTGTAAAAAACAGACTCTATAAACCAAAAACATTACGGCCACCTGCTCCACAAATATCTTATTATCTCCCAGGCAAACTCCTCCATCACACCCTCAGAGAACACAAGACACCTTTAAATTCCATGCTCATGTTGGCAAACCAATTCACCATGCATTTCCTCTACAACAGCAGGAGAATTCAAACTTTGCTTTCTAGTGAAGCCATCCAAATGCTTATCCAATCTCATTTGATCAAAATAAGCCTATGTCGTCCTGGCAGGCCCATGTGTATAGTCAGACCTGTGCAACTGATTCAAATTGATGCACAATATCAACAATACAGTGTTGTTGGCTGCACTGGCTTAATGCAACTGCCTGCATCAAATGTATCAAATGTATATAAATGTATCATGTATAATAATATAATAATAATTATTGAGCATATCAGTTAATGAAAAGGTATGTCAAAAATAGGCTTTAAGAGTTCACACATTCAATAGGTAATATAGCCAGGTAGAATAGACTGCTGCACATGCACAATGTGTGAATGAAATGTGCAAGCACACGTACTTCCCATTTTATGACGGGCTGACTTCTGATAATTTGGCTTCACTAAATCTGATAATAAAAATAAATACACATTCAGCAGAAATGGTACTCATGAATCGTGCATTTTCCACGGCAAGTGACGATACAGTACTGCACTCTTATAAGAAACTCAGTGCATGACATATGGAGTCATGTGACCGGAGGGATGAGCACTGGGAAATGTAGTGAGGACTAGCCATGGTTGTGCAATAATCCCTTTAGTTTTTCCATATTTAATATGGTCAAAAGTCCATAATGCATCATGTCCTTTGACTTTTGGAGTACCCTTTATATTAAACTCTTCGGGTTGTGAAAAATTAAACGACAGACTTGTCCCCATAGTAAATCAGGGATCACCTGTATAGGCCACATGTTCACCGCACCACAAAGCACAATAATGATCTACTTAAAAACATAGTGAAGCCTTCAACAGAAGACAAAAGACAGAGACAACCAGCTTCCTCTTATATAATTAGTAGATTTACTTGCTATACGTGGCTCGTGCTCACAGCAGTTTAATGGACTCATGAACAATAAAATAGCCAATGTGGTAAAAGCCTTAGTTGGCATCAGTTAGACATTACCCTGGGTTGTTTTGTGACCTTGCAACCTATTTCTATTTTTGTTTGTTGATCACTCCTGGAGAGAGTATGGACAGTCTTGATTCTGACAGTCTCCATTTGAACACAACTTGTGACTATGGTCTTCGCCAACTAAAGCACCACTGTAGGTACTTTGATTTGTCCCTACTTGTGATTGGTAAAGATTAGGACTGGTGCTATTGTGCAGGGTTACTCGCTGCCAGACAATACCCAGTCTCAGACTACAGCAAACAAAATTTATCAACGTGACCTTCTACTGAAATATGGTAGATGTCTCTGTTTAAAAGGAGAATCTTGCATAGTCTGATGTAAGACTTACGGCACTATGCAAGCTAAAGAAAATAGCACTGTCCTATCCTCACTACGTTAATGCCAGAGACAAGGTTTCTGTATGCACAAGATATACATGTTCTGTCTGGAAAGCCTTGGTTTGGCTGTAAGAAACATTAAAAAGACATCAACCGCTCGCCTGGTGGCCATCACACAGCTGTTTTACACAAGCCTGAGAAAGAGCAGCCTCAATTTTTTATAAGGTCATTCTTGTCTCTCACGATTGCACAAAGCAATTTCACTACTTTACTTCAGCACGGATCACACAGAGTCAGGAATCACCATTGCTCAGTTTGGGGGAAAAACAGCTCACGGTTGTAAAAAGAGACATAGAGACACAGCACTTGCACAGGTCCAGGTGCCACCAAACACTATTTCAAGAAGCAAATAGTCTGCTCGCATGCTCTCAACCAGTATGCAAAAGCCAGAACTATGTTTTCACGGCAGCTCTAAAAGCTTCTGATACAGTTCAATAGCATCCACGGAGCCACACGTGTCTGTCTCCCTCTGACGCCTAGTAGCATAACTAAAATAGCTTGACTCATAAAAATAAACAGCGTTGACATTTTAATCATGGCAACGGCAAAAGAATAATGTGCCATAACTCGCAGCGTCTCTGGCACATTCTCTGGAAAACCAATACGTGAAGCATTGGGCTAGATGTAAATTCAGTTAGCTCATATCAGCTCACTCAAATGACTCAGTAAGTGCCTCGACTAATTACACCTCTCCATCTGCGAAAAAACCGAGAAAGAACATCACTGCTGAACTCCACTGAATTAGGCGTGATTAAACCCACCATTTAAGGATATCCTAATTAATTAGCTCCAGTGCTCCAGTCTTGCAACGTTGTTGCTGCTCTTTAAAAGCAGAGCTGATGAAACTCAGCCTCCTGAGCAATCTGTTAAGGAAACAACCTTAGTAAACATCAAGTGCACCACTCAATTCACAGGCAGTCCAAACCAAAGATAAAATCTACATTTTCTTATCTCACCTTCCATCTCCCTTCCGGTTTCTCTCATCTATCTCAAACAGAAATACTGCCTGTTTATTTTCTCCAACACCTCTGCCTCATGCACAGAAGCCCAAACAGATGATTCATGGACAGAAGAATGCATATCAATGTGGGAATGGTATTAGTCCAACCTGGTGCTATTGAAATGTTCTTCCCACACATGCTCTCAATCTCACATGCTGTATAGTTCTGGCTCTAGGAGCACAAGGTCTGTCCAGGAGATAGGTTTAGAATCTCTTCATCCGTGGACAAATAGCATACACGGTAAGTGGGATTATCTATGGCCTAAGTATTAGAGGTAGATAAGAAAGTGAACATTATGAGTTTAAGCATGACACAATGTACTATTGCTAGTGATCAGCTTGGGTAGAGTACTCTGTATATAAACAAATAAATACAGCACCACTAATCACAACTGATGAGCAGCATTTAGGTATGGTGTCTCCTGAGTCTACATAAATTGGTATTTCGGCCACTCCAAAGACCACAAAGAAACATTTGCAGCTTGCTCAATTTTCAAACAGGTTTATTCACTGATAAATACCATGCTGCACTGGATGGTCTATATGGACCGAGTTCTGACTTGTTAGGAACAGCCACCCTGTTTCAACAAGACTGCAGTATTAGCAAGAAAGTGAGGGAATGATGATTTGGGCCAGAATATTGGGTACTGAAAGTAGTAGCTTCCTGAAGGGCCTATAAAGAGGCTAAAAATGACCTTCTGAAAAATATGCTGAGTTACTAACCAACCATTCTCTTCCATGGTATTATAAAAAAATAATAATAAATAAAAGTAAAAGCAAAGTAAAGTCAAATAAATAAATTAATAAAATAAACATTTCAGGAAGGAGAATGCACCGTTTCATGCTTCAAAAACACAATTTACTTGTTGTGTGTTTTGGCCATAGAATTAGAAAATATTATGATTTTTACCCATTATTTCTTAACCTCAAAATCTTAAAGCAGCAACTTTGGGCAATACTGACATTATCAAATTACCTACAAGCAAAAACATTACATGGACTTACAAGTTGAATGGATGAGAGAGTTTTAAAGACATCTTAAAGAAAGATTTATATCAGTATGTAACTTGATCTATAACTTTTGATTTAACTTGTGTTTATAGTTTCAAAAATTACTTGTCCATGCAGCGAATAAAGATTTATGTTTGTAATTATGAATGTCATAACAACCCACTGATTTGTTTTCAAAAATGGCATAATTTAGAACAACAATGTGTGCTTTGTTTTGCTTTGTGTTTTCTTACTTTTTACAAAAATATCATATGTTGTACTAATATTTGTTTAAGATAAAAAGCTAGTGGGGGGGAACATAGAAGCTTGTTACATAGAAGTAGCAGAAACACTCCAGTCCAAATGTGAGCTAAAACGCAAGTGAGCAGATGATAGATAAGATAGTAATACACACACACACACACACGCACGCATGCTGTTAAAGTGACCAGCTGTTTATAAATGCAACATCCAGAGTTAAAAGACATTAGTAAAAATGCTTGACTATCAACCAGAAGGTTCAATGTTCATGTCTGCTCTGCCAAGCTGACATTGTGTTAGACCCAACTGTTTCATTATTGCCCCAAAAATGAAAATATTCAGGTATATAGCAATTTTAACATAACATAAATTAACAAAATAATAACACTTTACTTACTTAGATTCAATAAATACACATTTCCAATGGTTCATAAAGTATAGATATTGCTAGTAAATATTATTTCCGTGAAAATTCCCTCCAAGTCCTCTGAGATGTACTCTAGTATTAAAACTAAACGTGCAGTCATGCAGTATGGGTATAAAGTTTCATTCTTATGTTTTGTTTCATGGTTCCTTCTGAGTTACATTTCTTTAATAGGCAGAATTACAAACACTTTCCATAGTAACATGAAAAGCTAATGTAGCAATAGTATGATAAGAAGCCAGATTTACAAATCAATTAAGAAGCATGACATTATTTTAACATTGTTACTGCACATGCTGGAAGGCATGCTTCTGCCCATTCACTGGCCAATCTATCGTTCAAAATGCAGTACATTTTAACAATTAAAAAAATTTAATAATGTTTGCCGTAATTGACTGATGCGCCATTTTTTTTTACTTCTCTGTTTAAAATGCTATACAGCTGTAATCCATCTCAGAACACACACACACACACACACACACACACACACACACACACACAATCATCATCATCATCATCATCATCTTGGTGCTACAAAACTCACAATTAAAAATCAGTTATCTAGGGATTCCAGTGATTGGGGAATATGATTGTGTTATGAGTCATTTTTTGAAAATAAATTTACTTGCATTTACTCATAACCCGCCATTGCGTGAATGTAAAAATGTATCCGTTATCATCACTTAAACTAAAACAACAAACGTCAATGTTAGATTACTCCTATTTTCAGTCTGAGGTTAAAGATATTTCAGCACAAAAAACATTTTCACAGCCTTTTTCAGCTTTTCCCAAAATGACCAATAAATCTGGAGCTAAACATGGAAAGCATTTTCTCTACAGCGACCACAGTGACTGCCAAGACCGATGTTCAATTCAACACCGTAAGAAGTGAAAGTGAAATTTGACCTAAGACATGTTTCTTCCTGTAATGGAATACATGTTTGCCAACCTAAAATCAAGAGGAAATATCTTCTGTTGCTGTGATTAAATATGAAAGATTTTATGGCAACTCTGGCAATACTAATAGTACATTTTTCTGCCCCAAGAGGGCACCAGTTCATTCTCTATAGCACTTCTTAAAAAGGCATTCCAATTCCATTACCCTTATCTGCTCCACTTTACCGCCTTTCAAGCACCACTCCATTTTTTGTGCGCTAAGATGAATGGAACGTCACTTTGCTTCACTTAAAGCCTACAAAGTTGTTTACACGAAGTTAACAAGAACTCAATGTAATTGATATAAAGAACCATCTGCAAGTAATACATTCAAAACAAGTAGCATTCAAGTACTACATCTAATCCAAATTATCTGCAAATTGTTGCTATTTACTCATTATGTCTAGATAATAAATCATAAAGGCAAAGTCAGTGTTATAATCAAAATGCTTAAACTGATTAATAATAAATAAAGACTTAAAGCATTATTTTAGAGTAGTATTAGACTTGCATAACAGGTTCATTTATGCTAAATAAAACCATGTTCCTCTCTCACATATGCTAATGGTGCTTTAAATTGCGAGGGAGTAAAATATCACCCAATATCCCTGGTTTAAATTGTTTTCTCTTTCACAACTTGACAAACAAGTCTAGACTAATTCGATATAAACATCTCCATCCTCTGGTTTTCACAGCTCCGCATTCATAGAAAAGTATAGATATTAGTGTTGCAACAATGATCACCTCAGATTGCATCATAAGTTAGGACTTTTCAGCAGTTCTATGATCAGCAAAGCCATCAACAAAGTTATTTTAACAACTGCTGATCATGATAAAAAAAATTGTTTTTTTTTATTTTAAAAAGTTTTGCAAGTAGCTCACTACACTAGTTTCCATAATCAGTTAGTCTTTCCAGATCACATAAGCTACTGTAAATTTTTTATTTGCTTTCTGCATCTTGTTTCTGCAGTCCTTCATGATTTAACTTTTGATCATATACAAATGATTATTGCACACTTTTAATTACAGGCAGTGTAATATTATTTAGTAAATATAAGCTAAAGATTAAGACTAACGTTGAATAAATATATTATTTCTGAATATTATTTCAGCATAATCTTTTTACCAACACACTATATTCATTAGGTCTGATTCATGGTTGGGGTTTCAGTCCAACTGCTATTAGGATTAGGTGTTGCATAACCAGAATACAGCAAATTGTATTCTTTGAAAGCTGCTGTTCAGGTCTTTGTATTAGAGACCAACATAACCAGAGAAATGCTGTATATCATCCCGGGCTAGTCTGGGTCGAAAAAAATAAATAAATAAATATTCAACAGAACACTATTTCAACAAAATTAGGGTCTTTTACATTCACACTCACAGACAGGCAAGATTAATAAATTCTGTACAAATAAGAGCTTAAATAGTTATTGATTCACACTGTATTCAGCGCCAGTCCCCAGAAAATTGGAGAGTTAGATCAGGAAGAGCATTAACCCTGTGCAGGTCTAATATGACCCACTGTGGCAACCAAAATGGGAGCACTCTTCTGAAGGCAATCGGACCATTGCTCATGCTTCAAGGCTACCACTTTCATTCCAAGCTCCAAAAAGACTGAAAAAAAAAATATAAAAAAAAAATAAAATAAAAAAAATCGCCCTGAGCTCTGTAGTTGTGAAAGTCTTCAAATGCTCTTTGGTGCTAGCCCACTTCAAAGAGATCATACATCCTTTGCTGGGGCCACTCCAGTTCGCATACAAAGCAAACAGGTCTGTCAATGATGCTATAAACTTTCTTCAGCATCCACAGAAGATGGCCCACAAACATATGCCAGGGAGCTGTTTTGTGGACTTCAGCTCAGCCTTTAACGTGGCAGTGCCAGAGCTACAGCAGATGGAAATGTTATAGCTATCTGTGTTGTGCTACATTGGTACCACTTTTGTTTTGTTTATACATGCTGGCTGATGTTGATGATAAGGAAGCATTAGATTCGAGTTGAGCTTTGAGTGCTACTTAAATTGTCAACTAAATCGTATCTCTAAATTACACAATGCTAATGAGGAAGAAGTGATCCATTTCTATCACAGACATGGCTTTACCATGGAAGCCCTTTGCTGTTTGGATTACATACACAGTAAAAAAAAATGGAGGACCATATAAATGAAAATATAAATGACTCAATAAAAGTAATATGTTGATTAAACCTGTAAAGAATAATTATTATAAATGACTAAATAAATAAAAATACATAAAACACAGTAAATTCATACATAAAACCATGGATTAATTAAAATGTTGGTTTACTTAAATGTGTTTGTATTGTTTTTTTTTTTTCTTTTTATTTATTTATTCTTTTATTTCCATCACTATTTATTTTCGAATTTGTTTATTTCTGTATTTATTTATTTCTGCATTCATTTATTCCTGTATTTTCATCTCCTTATATGATAATGAAGAGGTGTGTTTTTCATGTTCAGGCTTAGCAATTAACGGCAGCCACACCTCACAAATATGCTTCTAGAGCTTCAACGGATAGTATGTAAGCAGGGCGTCCAAACGTTCGGTCATTATCTTATCTTCTCAAGGCATAACACTGAATATAAGACACTTTAATACAATGTCAAGTAGTCAGTCTACAGTTTGTATAACAGTGTACATTTGCTGTGCCCTCAAAATAACTCAACACAAAGCCATTAATGTCTAAACCACTGGCCAAATGTGAGTGCATCCCTAAATGAAAATGGCCAAATTGTACCCAATTAGTCATTTTCCCTCATTTATGTGGCTAGTTAGTGTTACAAGGTCTCAGATGTGAATTGGGAGCAGGTTTGTTAAATTTGGTGTTATCCTCTCACACTCTCATACTGGACACTGGAAGTTTAAGATGGAAACTCATGGTAAAGAACAGGTTTGACTCAGAACAGGACTCGCCATGGTTGATCAAAGAAGTTGAGTGCACAAGCATAGCATCATATCCAGAGGTTGGCTTTTGAAAATGGATGTAGAGTTGCTGCCAGCATTGCTCGGAGGTTAAAGGGATGTGGGGGTTAGCCTGTCAGTGCTCAGACCAAACGCCACAGTACCAAATTTATCTGAATGGCCATCATCCCAGAGGGAAGCTTCTTCTGAAGTGCGATCACAAGAAACACAGCATATTGCTTAAGACAAGCAGATTAAGAACATGGATCACTGGAACTTTGTCATATGGTCTGATGAGACAAAGATACCCTTGACAACATCTGAACCCCACCCCCCCCAAAAAAAAGGTTTGTGTGGTGGCACCCAGGTAAGGAGTACAAAGGCATGTGTGTCTTGCCTATTGTTAAGCATGGTGGTGGGAATGTCATGGTTTGGGGCTGCTTGAGTGCTGCCGGCTATGGGGAGCTCCAGTTTGGGAACTATTATTGTCAACATATACTGCGACATACTGAAGCAGAGCATGATCCAACATAACGACTCCAAACACACTTCCAAGATGACAGCTGCCTTGTAATAAAGAAACTGAGGGTAATAGTCAAGCATATCTAGAGGCCTAAACCCTATTGAATATCTGTGGGGCATTGTTAAACAGAAGGTAGAGTAGTGCAAGGTCTCTAACATCCACCAGCTCTGTGATTTCAACATGAAGGAGTAAAAGGATTTAAATGTCATCAGTGAAGCGCAAGTGAGCCTCATTCTCAAGAGAGTTAAGGCAGTGCTAGGAAATAATAGTAACCAGACAACATATTGACAATTTGGACATTTCCACTGTGTGGTCACATTTTTTCCAGTGGTTTGGACATTAATGGCTGTGTGTTAAGCTATTTTGAGGGCACAGCATGTTATACAAGTTGAGAACTGACTACTGTAGTTTACATTGCATCAATGTGTCATATATTCCGAGTAATTCTAAAATAAAATATTTACAAAAATGTGAGGGGTGTAGTCACAGATAGACTTTCATAGGACAACACTGAATACATGACGCATTGATATATATGTGGTACATCCTGATGCGATCTTGTTAAATCTCTAAATGTCCAGATCAACAAAAAAGATTATTTGTTGATCTACATACTTCTAAACCCTTATAAAGTTACAGTACAAGCTCCAGGAAAAAAAGTGTGTGTCATCGGTCTATCACATCAAGAACAACCGTCTTTCGGCTACCTAGGCTTCTGCAAGACTACACTGTTCTGAGCCCCAGAGCTATATTGCTCACAATCCTCTAATTTTTGTGAGCAGTGTATTTGCTAAACGTAGTACAAAATGTATTAAGCTCCAACAGACAATACAGTACACACAAATGCTTATATTATTAAAAGTGTTACTTTTATAGTTAGTTTTTAGCCAGAGCAAAAGGTCCAGGGTTCAAATCCCGTATCAGCTAGGCCGCCACTGTCCATGAGCAAGATCTTTAACTAACAACTTTAAAACTGTAAGTCTCTGTATAAAGGTATCAATAACCGATTTATACTAAGCTATACTAGCTTATAGCTATAGGTTATAGGCATACTAAGCAATAGCCAGTGGTTTGTGTCAGTGAGTTGAAGCTGGGGGTTTAAAAAATTTTTATTTTTTTTTTATTCAATAAATTAATCAAAATGACATCCTCCTTTTAGCTTTCCCTTACAATTCAGTCTCCATAGAACATATACTATACTGCCTAGGCTGGAAGGTCTGTCTAAGTCCAAGAAAAGAAAGCTCTGCAGTGCCACACTGATCAGAAATATATGACTGTTGGTATCAACTGAAAATGTTTTTCTTTTCTCCTTTTTATAAAGTCAGATGCCCAGATAGTTTTCTTTTCTGAGCTCAATTTACTGCAATTTAACTAAAAAGGAGGGCTTTCACAAATAGTACAATGGCATTGTTAACTGAAAACTTCTGAGTCAAACTACAACAATACTTACAGCTGGTACTGAACAATATCTATAGAAGTATGTGTGTGTCCCAAGTCCAGGTGTTTGATGCATCACTTCACAGCGGGACAAGAGATAACTAAGGCAAGATAGCAGGTGGCAGCATAAAAGTGACCAAGAACCTCTGGACTGTAGCTTGAATCAACTTTTAGAACTGCTGCGCTCATTCCCCAGGCCCCATCACACACACACACACACACACACACACACACACACACACACACGCTCATAATAGGCCTTTTTTCCAGTCGTGCACCATATGGAGATGAAGAACAGCTCATGTCAGGCGACCCATTTCTCCTCTCGCTCAAACACACCCTAGCTCGCCCCCCTCCAGCACCCCTCCCTCGCCCCCGTCCAGCACCCCTCCCTCGCCTCCCTCCCTGCCTCCCTCCCTGCCTCCCTCCCTCCCTGCCTCCCTCTACTGCATTCCTTGCCAGAAAACCATGAGCTCTTTAACATGAGCAGTTTCTACACGGAGAAAGACGGAGATCTCCGCCTTTAAATCCGGCGTGTTCAGACGGCCCTTCGTTAGAAACGGGCGAGGGGCCCGAACCATTACTCATCCTGCACCACGGAGCAGCCAGGTAGCTTAAACTCTCGTACCGTCTGCCAAGCCTGGATTCCATCTGAAGGAACAAGGGCTAAGCGTGATCCGTCACTCCGGAGGACCTGAGTGATGGCGCGGTGATTACATGGGTGTGTGCTTGATGTCAGCGACGGGGACGGCTGTAATACAAGAGGGCGTCTGGGCGCACGCACACGCACGCACACACACACACAGACACACACACGCACACACACACACGGACACAATACACATACTTCTCAGATGATCCATATCGAAAGCATATGGGAAACACTGACATGACTAACAGTGTGACCGCTGCCCCACGAACTAGGCGCCCACTAAGTGCCCACGCTGAGAACCGAACCCACCCCAGGGCACAGGGTTTGAACATGTGGTCCACATCCAACACGACAGCTATGAGAACCTACTGTACACTTACTATAATACATCCTAGAGCTAAACAGTACCTTCAAACAAACTTCAAATAAAGGGGTAGATACCTTCAAACCTTTAAATAAAGGGGTAGATACCTTCAAAAAACTTCAAATAAAGGAGTAGATACCTTCAAATAAAGGGGTAGATACCTTCAAACCTTTAAATAAAGGGGTAGATACCTTCAAAAAACTTCAAATAAAGGAG
>JAVSBV010120499.1:0-19282 GCA_033117975.1 Parotocinclus spilosoma | reverse complement strand
TGTGTGTGTGTCTTTGTGTGTCTTTGTGTGCGTGTGTCTTTGTGTCTGTGTGTGTGTGTGTCTTTGTGTGTGTGTGTGTGTGTGTGTGTGTGTCTGTGTGCAAGCATTTTTGATGACAATTCAGCATTTTTAATACAATGTAAATAAATCTAAATAACAATTCTCAAGCTTTTTTAAGGCCATTCATGTAGACAGTCCTGAATTCATTTTAATCATTTATTTCTGGTCAGTAAGTTTGATCAAGATCAAAATATTTTGGTACTTTCATTTTCAGCAGTCAACACCATTTTCGGGTGCAATTTTCAAGTTGATTCCAAATGCTAAAAGTCTTTGAAATCATGTAAAACAGACATCAGATTTTCAATTTGGAATCCAGGAATGAAAGGGTTAATAGATCACAATCCACAAATGTCATTTCACCCATCCCACCTGCTAGGTAACAGATTTCAGACTCAAGCCATTGTACAAAACCTCAGTTTTACTCTTATAACAGCTGCCCCAGTATTATATCCACTGGAGAGAATCACATTTAACAGTAAATAAATCACTAAATCAAAACTTTGTAGAATAAATAATGTTACAACTAAGTTACCCAAGTTGTGTGAACAATTTTAATTATTTTGAATTAGTGTTCAAATAGAGACAGAGGAGTGGTAGTAGGAATCGTGTGTTTTATCTTTTGGAGCCAAATCCCCCGAGCTGTTTCATATGAATTGCACTGTAATCAGATTTTTTACTGTTTTTACTGCAAAGCATAACATGAGATCAGAGTTGTCACTGGTAAAAATGTGTAAAAGTAACGTGACGTGTTGCTTCCACTGAACTAAACTGTATTAAGTGCCTATAAATCATACCCCTTAAAAATGTGTAATTGTATGTCTTTCAGTTGGAAATAAAACCCCATTTACACATTTATTTACACATTTTGCCTTACAGCTTTCATTTAATGAGCAAAATGGCAATGGTTAGAATAGAATAACAGGGCTGATAAAAATGATCTGTCCCTGGATAGTCAGTCCAATTTAGGCAAGCTATTGTGTTGTTGGTGACACATACATTTTCACTTCTTATTAATGCTAAAATGTACTAAAGAGGATAGTCTAAAAATCAGTCTAAAGTATAACATTTTTTGTATCTTTCTCCTAGCTTGTGCCTTCCAAAGCCCATTTAAAAGCATACTGTCAACTGGAATGAAGTCTTTATGTTACCATGCATCGCTGGTAGTGGAATCATTAAAGAAAAGCAGATTTTATTCTGAAGTACAGTAATCAAAACCACTGATGATGTGTGATATAGAGGGTTACTGATTGTACCTGAACAAATTCATACTGGTTACTATAAAAGGGCTGATCACACATACAAACCATGTACAGTGATTCTTGTTGTTAATTCATTCCAAAGGGCTTGTTGATAACAGAAAATGTCAAGTACCAAGCAGATTTTTCCATACTGAATAATGTGAATTTAATTAATCTGTTGCAAGCCAATAGGATTCAGTTCCTTTTTCAGGTTTCCTTTCGGTTGGCTGTCATTTCTAACCATTTCTAACTGACAACCGAAGTACCACTGTATACACTAATAATAATTCAAAATAAATCATAGTTCATCAGACATTTTTTTGTTGTTTTTACTTCCTTGTTGAGAAATATAATGTATGTGTAAATTAAAAATTTGGGAGATTAATTATTTTGTTTCCTTTTCATTAATGGACATTGATAGGGTAAGCCAGTTCCCTAAAGATATGGGACTTTAGTTTTCAGACTCCCACTCCTAATGTCTTATATTATTCAAAACACACAATGTCTCACCTGGAGTGTAGAACAGGATGTCCACAGCTTGTGGAGACGTCAGGTCCAGACAGGGATTGATCCTATGCTTCAGGGTCTCAGACGTAGTTTTTGGAACCATCATTGGTACTGTTCAAAAACGTGTGTTAATAATTATATATAAAATATTTTATATATATGAATATTTTTACTTCAGATTATCTTAATTGCACTACATTTACATTTTCGACATTTAGCAGACGCTCTTATCCAGAGCGACTTACAACTCATACAGTCTTACAATCCAAGCAATTATGGGTTAAGGGTTCCTTGCTCAAGGACCCAAAGGTGGGATTTGAACTCTGTACCTTCTGGTTCTGGTTGAGTCCAAAGGGGGTTGGGTATGATTTGCATTTTAGCGTTTCAGATTGTTTATTGGTTCTGGTATCTCTTCGATTCCAAAATTGTAAACAAACAAACAAAAAAAGTGCTACAGGTTCATTGCTAATGAGAAAGGTATATCACAGACTGGCTGTACTGGATAGGCTAGTGAGGTGCTTGTGTACACAACTGTAGCTCAGTATCATGCTAGTGCCTTAGATGTTTTATCATGGTGGAAGTGCACCCTCCTTTACAAACTTTTGAATGTTCATCTTCCGCTAATGCTATAGTGAAGCGTTCCAAACAAAACTATACTGCTCCCAAAACATAAGGGGATATTTCACTTAATGAAATTTCCCCTAATTTTTGGAAGCAGTATATGTGATGATGCAAAATGTACTTGAAAACATGATGCCCTGGTACTGTCAAATAAATGGCTCCTTCATACAGTTTTATTTTGCCTGTTTATTTGGAGCATAAGATGCATTAATAGGAACCGATAAGAGAAATACAAATTAATTAATAAATCTGCTATTAATGGATACTCGTCTCCTAAAAAATTAGAACTGGTTTTAACAGGGTCTCGACAGTGTTGTGCCAGTTCACAGCTTTTCTGAACTAGTTCAAGTTCAGTTCATACATGCTCAAAGGGAACAGTTCACGTTTAAAGTTCACAATTTTAATTCTGAACTAGTTCAAAGTTCAGTTCATTTGACTTTTTTCGTGAGATATTCAAACAAAAGACAACCAACAGCACAAGTTCAGTCAAACGACCATAATGCAATACTTACAACTTAGTTATTCAGTAATATTGGACTGCTACTTTAAACTGCTGTCTAACATATTGTGGTGCTTGGGTGGCAATTTGCTAGCTCACCATTATGGTGACCCGGGTTCGAGTTCACTTATTGACCTGCTTATAGAAATGAAACCCAGGTCCTCAAGAACTGCTGTTTAGACTCTACATTTAAAATATCAAAAAATATTTAGCTCCTTTGAACAAAAGAGTAGTTGCATGTTAATGAACACATTTTTACTGTTTATTGGCTACACACCTTCTTGCTTCATCCTGTCAAAGTAAGCCAGTTTAGAAGCAGCATAAATAGCTTTCTGAGTCTGAAGACATCCGACCACAGCGTCCATCAACAGGGCATTTGTCAGAGCCTGCTGTATGTACTGAGGGTCCTGTAGAGAGAAGCATAGAGTGTGCAATACAGTTAGTTACTATTTGGAAGATGCTATGAATTTGTGGTAGAAAGCGGATGCACCACGGTGGGAGAAAGAACTGGAGTAAGAAGAGAGTTTCTCGTTTAAAAACGTGGTAGTTTAAGAGAACACGAGATACAGAGAGTGGCAGCTTTGGTAATAGTTCATTTCAATCCATGCCATTATTGCTATTTAATTGTTTTTAAAGATATTGAGAGTGAGAGATTGGTATTAGGATGGGATAACTGAATCAATGTGCACACAACTTAACAGTGAAATGAATTTACACATCTTAAAAAGTAATGACGTAAAAAAAAAATCAATATGTGGCAGTCAATGTTTATATTAAATATATTTATGAGGAAACAGTGCAGCATTTAGTATACAATACTAATATATATTAAAACTATATTTTAGCAATAGCTATTTCGTCAATACTGGAAATACTACAGTATTTCATACAGAATTACTAAGTACAATATATACTATTCACAAAAATTAGGGGATATTTTAGAAAACAAATTCCCCTATTTTTGTAATATAGTTTTCAGAAAACCACATGACATAATGAACATAAAGCAACATATTTTGATTATGCCTTTCTAAACAAAACAAACTGTGCTTTATATGTTTTATGAACACACAACAGCATTTCTGTCAAGAAATAAATTACTCCATAAAATCCATCAAATATGTACACAGTGGTAGAAACCTACTGATTAATTATGGAGAAGAAACCATGTGAAGGAAGTAGCTGAATTTACTGTTATGTGGCAAAAATCTGAGTCTTTCACAATCAATTTCTGAAAGTACGCAGGGAACTGCATACCATAGACATGGAGCAGAGTGGCATGCAAGAGGCCATTGCTCAACTCTGCACACAAAGTTGCCTGGTCACAGTGGGTGGAAAAGACAAAAAATGAGAATGTTTATGACTGGAAATGTGTTACCTGGGCAGTTTTGTTTTTGTTAATCTGATTTACACTTAGTTTTGTGTTAATCCAAGTGGATTTCATTTGTATGAAAATTATTTTTCCTGCATGACAACGAACCTTATGCTCATCTGCCATTTTTCTCCCTGCCCACATCTCCTTGATCATCAAGTGCCATAGGTCACACTCGGATTTCAGGTTAGCCTCAAATGTCTCTTTCCTCAGGCTGGTCTTGATCTTCAAAGAGGGGATTCTCAGAAGAAGAAAGGGGGTAGAAGATATCTTTACCTCCTGAATGACAGGAAAGGACAATGGGAAAAAAAACAAAGACCTTACGATGAAAGACACATAATGCATTAATAAAAGCCCTTAAGGTCGGTGATTTATTAAGTTTGAGCCTATGCATAGAATTCATCCTGAAAAAGGTATGCTTAAAAGTGCTGGTCTCACCTCGATGTCTCTGAACTTGGTAACTTCTACATAACCTGGACGTCCCTCTGTGAGCAGGAAGAGCCGACGCTGGGTCATGGCAATCTTGCCCACACCATGGCTGGTCTTCACAGATGATGAGAGCTTGTACACGCACTCATTGGCCTCTAGATGCTCCAGCACGGCTGCGGGCAAATCCACATCCAGAGCTTCAGCTTCTGTCTCCTTCCAGATGGTGTAAAAGAAACGAAAAATCTCAGGGTCCACCTGCTTTTGCTGTCCTGTAGAGGGAAACACACATGCATTGCTGTTCAAACTGGGATCACCTGTTCCTTTGTAAAGCCCATGCAATCTCGGAATAACTTTAAATAATAATATAAAATACATAAAATATAATAATAATTAAAAAAAACCTCAACCTGAAAAGTATAAAAACCCACCATAAAAATGTATGTGGACATCAAACTTAATACACATTTCAAAATCTATTGTATGTATTATACATAATCATTCATCCATAATCAACTTCCACTCCGAGTAGAAACTAGGCTTGATCTTAATTCTATCTGTTCATTTTTTTATGTCTGAGTTCATACTTACCAGCTAGTGCGAGACAACAGATTTTAAAAAGTGCAACTTTTGACTAATGAAATGATCGGCATATACAGTTAAATCTCTCTCAATGTACCTCGTACTGGAAAGTTCACAGAAAGTATATGCATAACTGGAGCCTAATATCCTTGTATATATGCACACCTGTAATATCTTAACTGCAGATCAGGCAGGGTTTTATCCAATGAGCAGGATCACATTTGTCATGTGTACCACAGAGAATGTGTGCAATAATGAACAATATTTACCTCATAATTAACCCCTGAATAAAATAAAAGTGGAGGGTGTAGGCAAAGGGAAGAAGTCATTCACAACACAATCAACCCTCAATCATTTATTATAGGGGGCTAGCAGTTTGCATATTCAAAAACAATTAGTCCACCATTAAATTTGTTATTTTATTAATGGTAAAATGACCATATATAATTATTTCTCTTTATAAATATTTTCTCTTTGTCTCTTTATTAACCCTGTAAAATAAAAACATTCACCTCTCTTATGATGTTAAAGAGATCCTCTGGTGCAGAAATTGAAGGGTTACAGAAAATATAGTAAATATGTGTAAAAAAACAAAAAACACAAAACCATTCTGAACTCTTATTGTTTATCATACTTATACTCATATCTTTTTTCAGCACTTCTAACTCTAACCCTAGTTCTTTTTTTATTTGTTCTGTCTTTAATTTCTCTCTCTGTCCAGGTTAATCCGATACTGCCACTACATTATTTAGGTATGTTATTTTTAAATGACTGTATATACACATTTCCTGTATTTTCTAGCTGTATTCTAATAGGGACAAAGACATAATTATATATAGTCATTATAACACTGGACACATAAAACATATGTAATGGTGGCCTAAAACATTTGCACAGTACTCCCAACGGATAATGGGAGTTTGGAAAGCAGGATTTCACTGTATAACACACCCATATATAACATTAACTTAGCAGCATGTAAAAAAATAGAGATTAATGGACAATGGCTTCAATTCATGACAGTCTGATAGCATGCGTATGGCATTTAAATATGATTTCACACGGAGAGCAAAAGGACAGGCAAAATGCAAACACAGAAAGGCATTCGTGAGTACAGAGTAGTGAAACAGGGACACAGAGAAGGTTTACTAATCATTTAGATCATTTTTGGAACAAAACATCCATCCATCATCTTACGCTTATTCCACATGGGGTCACTGACCCGGCAACTCTGGGCGCAAGGGCAGCAACAACCCTAGACAAGGCACCAATCTTATTTCAATATACTAGGTCAGGACATTCGATTCAGTGCAAAGCCAGAGCACAAAGACCCTCTTAGAAGCATCAGGCCCCCCTTTGTTTTTGTTTTATTCTTTTCCATTATGGTTTTCCGGTGAAATACAGAAGCATTAAACAAAGACAAGGTAAATTAGATAAATGTAGCATATCAGCGTTTTTTAAACTGAAACTGTGTATGTCTCACATCCAACATGATTATTTATTCAATCATTCATTGTCTTATTCACTTATCCAAGTCAAGATTGCAGGAGAGCCGGGGTCTAAGCGGTGACACAGAGTGCGAGGTAGGAGCAACTCTAGGCAGTTCCCTGTAACATGACTACTTAATTACAATATTAACCAACATTTTTTTAGTAATACCAAGCCATATTGCTTAAAAAAGAAATGTGTGTATTTGTATTCTTCAGTCTTCATGTGTTCAGGAAATGGTGGCCAGTTTACAATTGGTTACACGTTTGCTAATTATTCATAATAAATCAGTCATGCCTTCTTTTCACCAGACTATATTACAGCCAAAGTGTGACTTCAAAACTGAGGTATACACAGAACCATGACCATACTGTAAGATCCCTGTGTAAATGTTAATTTTGAGCACAAGCAGATTTTTTAGCGAAAAATATAATTTCATGATCACCAGAGACATTTGGCAAGCAATCTGTAATCAATATTCATGTGACCATCAATAACAATCTTTTTGTATCATTATCTATCATTCAAAAACACAAACATGCAAATTAGAAAGGTTTTGGGTTCAGTGATCGAAATGTCAAAATGTCATTTAATCTAGGACTTATATTATTTCTATATTATTAGATTTACTTCTATTATTATTTGTATTAGCATTTTATATTGGACATTTTGTAACATCAATAGCTGTATATAAATCCAGTAAACTAACTTTCATGCAGCTGTTGTGCTACATTAACCCCATGGCAGTGGCTCTTCTTTAGCCCTGTGCACTTCTGAAAGCATGTAGCAATCAACCATCTTACCATCAAACAACAGCTCAGGATCAAATCAAACCTTATTAACACTATCAAAAGGAAAAAGCTGACACTGCATACACAATACCGTACCAATTCTTTCTCTCTGGGCTAAGGCAGTTTTTTTTTAGAAACAAATGGAAATGATTAACTAGCAGCATGCCGACAGGACCTCCTGAAGAGCTGGCGATGGTGCGGTACAAGCTTGTAGTTAAAGAGCAAACAGGGATTAAGGATTAAAGCACACAGTAAAGTTTAAAAGCTTTGAAGCACATCCGGTATTAAATGAGCAATACGGGATGCAGACACATGCTAACACACAGAGCAGCAAGCAGCACGGCTACTCTTACCATCTGCCGACGAATCAAGGTAAAAAACAGACTGGGCTGAGACCTTCGCTGCAGACTCCAAACCTGGCAAACCACACCCATGGCATCAGTCTTCACCAGGATAGAGCATTCAGGAATAGCACACACAATCCAGTATAATCATTTCCATAAGCAGTATGCTTAAGCTTCCCACATGCAGACATGCAGTGGAGTGTGAGCTTGATATCGATCCAAATACTTTAAATTTTGGGGCAAATGGGAGAACTCAACAGTCCAAACTCTTCGTCCCCTCACAATGGAAACATTATAGGTACACAACGTTTGTCCTAAAATACCTCAGTAGCCCAAATAAATGTATTATCCTTATTATTATTTTTAAGGTTATTATTCTACTCTATCCATATTATACCCTGGCACATGCATTAGCTGCTGTAATGACAAATAGCACTGCAAAGATTGAGTGGGGTAGGGTGGGGTGTTGTATTTATTGCATGGTTTAAACTACAGATTTTAGTGTGGTAAAGCAAGAATATCAAAAACAGCCTGTAGGTGGCATACTATACGGGCATAGATGTCCTAAGTACAATGAGTATGGCATGAGCTCATCAAACAGAAGATAAATTTGCACTTTAGTCATTCAATGGTACTGGTTTAATCTGTAACATTATTACAAGTGTACATTTTCAGTTTTAAGTTCCGTTCTAAAAGCATAAGAAATACTAAAATGAATAACAAAAACCAAACCAAATATTCTTCAGAAAAATGTAGTAGTTGTTCTAGTGGTCTTTACAAACAAGCCAAGGACAGCTATGCTGCAAAATGTAGAGTAACTTAAATATGTACAACATTTTAGAATCTGTCAATTGTAAAAGTATAAAATAAAATGTGTGTGAGGTTGGGTTTTGGCTGACAGTGGACCAAAACACGGTGAGGGGGAAATGCAACCCCTCAAAACTTTAACATTTTTTGTGTCTATAAAGTCCTTGCAATGCATAATATTTTATATGATTTAAAGTTCTATAGTTATGTTCACAATGATAATAATTCCTATAAACAGGACGGCTGTCCCGTCCGTCCCACCACAAGATTTTTGTTCCAGCTATTTGTGCATACAGTTTTATTAAAAACAAAATGTAGTACACAAATGGTACATTAGCCTGTGAAGATGGCACTTTTGAGTATTTAACGCTTTCTTTGTTATCAGATCTCTTTTCAGTCCCTGCTTTATTATGAGAGCGCAGGCTTATAGCTATGTGCTGTGTAACGTCATTGATTGACAATTACCACATTAGCGAGATTTTCATCCACCAAGCTTTGCAAAATGTTAAAAATCGCGCACCAAAAAAAAACATTGCACACAAATGTGGCAGAATCAGTTCAACACTAGTAGACGTAATAAAGTTAGCATATTGCTTAAGCCAAAATTCACAAAAAGGTGATGGCAAAGGATTACATGCTTCTCTTTAACCTGATCAGACCAAAAACAAAACAATCTATAGTTATTGTTACATTTATTTATTTATTGTCTTATCCCCTTATCCCTGTCAGGGTTGCGGGAGAGCCGGTGCCCTGCCGGGGGCACAGAGGCCAAAGCAGGAACAACCCTAGTCAGGATGCCAATTTATCATAGGACACACACAGTCACTAACTAACTAACTCATTGACTCACTCACACACACACGAAGAGCACTTTGGAAACACCAGTAATTCTAATGCACGTCTTTGGAATGTGGGAGGAAACCAGAGTTTGTCTCCTGTATTTTCTGGTTTGTTTGTTCATTTGTCTTATTTACTATCACATTAACATTAACATCTATTCACTATTCGTAGTAGCAAGGTTACATTGATACTAGTCTGACACACTCATACTGGCCCAATTTAGAGCGACCATTTAACCTAACACGGCTTGGGAATGAACAAGGAAACTGAAGTATGTGGAGTAAACCCATATGGACACAGGGAGGACATGCAAACTAAACGCTGCCAAGTTGCTAAACGCAGTCAAGACTGAACCACTGATGTGAGTGTTAAGTGCTTGTGCCACTCCTCAAGTTTTCAGAGCATTAACTAAAGGAGAATGTCAAACATCACCAGAACGTCTTCTGACCTACAAATCACAGACTCCAGCTTCAAGCCTGGGACTGGGTAGCACTGGACTCTGGACCTGATGGCCCAGGGTTCAAATCCCACCTGTGCCAAAGCTGCCCCAGTTGGGTCCTTAAGCAAGGCCCTTAAGCAAGGCCCTTAACCCACCATTTCTTGAATTGTAAGACTGTATAATTTGTAAGTCGTTCTGGATAAGAGTGTCTGCTACATGCTGTAAATGTAAGCAACAAGTATCAGATTCACATAAACTTCCTAAGCTTCAACAGCCAGTAAATGTCAGGTGTAGTCAATGCTTTGTTTTCTCAAATTATTCAGATTAATTCTGTCACTCACCTACTGTAAGAGCATCAAACAGGCGTTTGATGGTGCCCAAGTCCTTGACGATGCCTGACTCTTGAATGCGCCTCACAAAGTCATCCATAAGCATGTGTGTTCGGGGGAGTTCAAATTTTTTTACTGAGCCACCGTCCTGCTGGCAATCCTGGCTGCGGCTTTTCTTCACACAGCTGATGAGACGCTTGAGCTCAGGCCGCTCCTCAGCCACATGACGCTCGTCCCTCCTCAGAGTGTCTACCAGGTCATTCACCAGCTCTGGAGGGAAAATATCCATATCTGTCCTATAGAGGCTCTGGAAGTCCACCAGAGCATCCAGACGTTTACATGCCACAGCATTGATCATGCCTCTTAGATAGTAAAACCGAGCCAGAAGAGATGAATCCTCAAGGCTTGCTGCATTGATGGCCTTGCTCAGCTGACTGATCAGGTCTGAATAGTAGTTTTGAACATAATGGTAGGCCAGTGGAGGAGGGAATTCAGGTAGCTTAAATGTCTTAACTGGTTTTAGGGGAAGCTTGAATCCTGTTGATATAGAAGAGAATCTCAGAGTCATTATTCAAACCTGATACAAAATTGACTATTTTTTACATGGTTAGCTAAGGGTAATGTGGTAGTCTACCACATTGTGGACTACATAGACATAGTCTATGTCCTGGGCTATGGCAAACTCATACTGTTGGATATTTCAGCAAGACCATTAACCCAGAATTGCTTGGATTGTAAGACTGTATCTTATCTAAATATAAGTCACTCTGGACATGGGTGTGTGCTAAACGTAAATTACGGTATAATACACCTTGTATCTGTAAGCAAATACTTACAGGCTTACAGATACAGTCAATTAAATCAACAATAATTGTTGAAGAATCAACATGTTTACATGCACTAAGAACATTTACATTTATGTCATTTAGCAGACACCCTTATGCAAAGCGACAGTCTTACAATCCAAGCAACTGTGGGTTCCTTGCTCAGGGACCCAACTGTGGCAGAGGTGGGATTTGAACCCTGGACCTGCTGGTCCATAGTCCAGTACCTTAACCACTAGACCACCACAGCCCTAGCATTTGGGGCATTTAGCAGACGCCCTTATCCAGAGCGACTTACAACTGATACAGTCTTACAGTTCAAGGACCCAACTGTAGTAGCTTGGCAGAGGTGGGAAACCCATGATCATGAGGTCCAAAATCCAAATAATTCAAATAACCATAGTCTGTTTTCTGTAGATGTCTGATTATTCTACTGGTCATGTATACATCATTCTCTGGTAAACCTGGAATTAACTAAATTAAAGGCAGCAAAACAACAATTTAATTGTTTGTGGAGATTCAGGAAAACATTATATACTTGAGAAAATTAAGAATTCGATTATTTCTTATTAAAGTTTACACCACCTAACTTGCATGCCTTTGGAATGAGGCGGAACTGGAGTAAACCCATGCGGACACAGAGCGGACAGTTTGCCCTCCACACAGGTGGAGTCCAAGGTCAAGATAGAACTGTGGTTCTGGAGCTGTGAGGTGACTACCTTAACCGCTGTACATTATTTATCCATATACCTAACACCCTCCCATAAATATTAGCTCTTACCTGGCTTTAACATGGTTCCCTGGTTATATTTCTGTAGGGAAAGCTGGCGCAATGGAAAACTCACACAGCACTCATCTGCCAAGTTAGGCAGACTCATACCCAGCCTCTTACGCAGTCGGTTGTCTGGGTGTTTGCGAGACAGTTCCTCCAAGACAGGTCTCCGTGGAGACTCCGACATGGTCCTCAACCTAAGAGGCAGTGAATTCCACTGTACAGTCACGGCTACAGAGCAGCAGCTTGGTGCAAAATCCTGTTAGTACCATTAGTTCTGAGAACAGAACTAACAGCAATTATTGCAAGAGAGTCCCTTACCAAATAAGTACCAAATAATACCAATTAAAGAAACGAATGGCTATGCAACAACATGTTTAAAAAAGCTGGTATCACACAGATGTAAAATCAATGAGAAAAAGACTAATGGGGAGCTAATGAGAATGCTTTAATTGGGACAGTTACCTGTATGCTTCTGACTGAGTATTTATCTCCATTCGCGCAAATGCATCAGTCTTCCTATTTAAACGTTCCCGCAGGAAGGAATGGAAAATGTGTGTATCCAAGACCTGTATTCACAAATACACACACACTTGTTTATCAGTTCCTGCATTCACTGAAGTCAATTTGATTAAATGAGTGAATGGAAAATATATTATTTGTACAATAACTGCCTCAGTAAATTAAGAAAACAGACTGCATATCTCGCATTTAAAACACTATTATTTATTTCAAATCATATAATCAGCATGACAACTTAAAAAAATCATACATTTCAGAATTGATAAGTATTTAATATGTTCCTCTGTAACTATAATGACAGCAGGCATTCCACAAGGAACACCACAAGTCAGAGCAAAATGTGATGTTCCATGTTTTTCCAGCATGATTTGACAATTTTGTAAAGAACACCTTGTGCTGTTACTGAATACTTGGCTTTTTCTTTCTTCAAGTACCACCATAAATGTTAGATGGGGTTTAGGTCAGGTGATTATGTGTAAAAGTCCAAAACAATCAGCGCTCCTTCATCGTCTTTGGTCTTTACGTAGTTGTTGCAAAGCTTTGAGCTCTGTTTGGGATCATTACCCTGCTGCAGTATGAATCCTTCTTCCAAACAAACCTAATAAGCATTTTTACTAGTAAACTATTACTCACTAGTTATTGAAAACACTGGCCAGAGAGCAAAGCATTCAGTGTCCTTCAACCAATGGCTATTTTGGATAGTATTAATGTAATTCTTTCAGGTCAACAGTATTCAGCTCAGTTTTATTTGTGTGATTCCAAATGGCTAGCTATTTACTGTCAATTTGATCAAATACAAAAAAAAACTTTCATTGTTGTCCATCCCCACCATTTAGTCTACTGCCTTTGATATTCTAAGAGGTCTTTCCAGTAGATGTTGGAACATGACTGTGAGGTCGGCTTCTGATGTTCGAAAATAAGCCGCCTGATAGAGGTGAAGTTATGGTTCTGTGCAAGCAGCCACATTCTCAATTAAAGTTGGCAAACCAATTCTCTATGGGTAGAAAGTTGATTAACTGACTTGCTGGAAGCAGAAACCTATAAATGTCTCATTTTACGTATAACGGGTATCAGTCTATGGAGAACCCAGAAACGTATGCTTTTTAGTTTGAATGTGTTACAAGTGATTGCTGGCAAAATAGTATGTATCAATAATTATAATGATTATAATGAGAAAAACATTTCTATATAACGTCATGTATTTTAAGAACAAGTAGTTATATTTGCATTTAATATTAATACTGCCAAGGTTCTGTAAATTGAATTGATTAAATTGAATACTATTGATTTAAAATGTTATGTACAATTATCTGTATGTATCCAAATTCTACATTAAATATATTCACAAATTATGGCAAAAATAGTGTATTACTTGCTGATTAAGTGATAAAATACACAAATAGATAGTAGTACAAAAATTAGTGGACCACACTGTCCGCCGCATAAGCATAAATAACCAACAAATGTCTACTAGACTTATAACCAACCAGACAAATGTAAATAGTTCAATAATATGTGCTTTAACACTAAAAGTGAAAATGTTGTATTTAATTTCTTTACCCTCCGGTAGAATGGCTGGTCTGATGGCTCCTGGGACCTGAGGAATTCTTCACTATTGAATACTCTGTGCTCATAGTTGAGGTTAACTTGGACATCCCTAATCAGTGAGAAGAAGAAATACAGAACTCATAAATACTCAAATACAGACATTTTTCCAAAAACAAATCTTTCTATCTATGCTCTAGCATGTAATCAGCAGGATACAGAATACTGGAAAAGGAAACCTCTACCAGAAACATCTTACTGAAAATATATATGCAGGAACTCTTATTACAAGCCTGGATTCTTTCTACATTTAACACTAGAATTTAACACAGATGACAGATGAGATTTAACTAAAACTAGTCTGGTCTATACAGAAAAATAATAATATGCAGAAAAAACAATAACTGTAAAAGCAAACCTGAAGATATTAACAATGAGCTCAAGACTGATGTGTAGTATTTCTGAGTTGAGTTTGCGTTGCCACTGCCTCCTGTGGGCATGCACTTCGGTCACATCTGTGCTGCTGCTGTGCCGGCACAACTCCAGGTCATAGTGAATCTGCAGTCCCTCTACCCTGCACACAACCAAGCACGCACCATATTTCATTTGTGGAGTATCATAAATAAATATCTCGTGCTATATCATGATATTTTGGTTTGTAACATCTATAGTTATCTATAGGATAAATATTTCCTGATAAGTGACTCTGATGATATCAGCTACTTCTGCTGTTTACTTGTGCATAAAGCCATGGAATCTATAACCACCCAATGGATATCAAGTTTGCCATTTTATAGGATGCCACTTTTCTGCTGCCCCAGTCTCCTGTGAATTCTGTTATAGAGAAGTGGAAATGTTTAGGAGCACTAACAGCTCACAACCACACAAACTAACAAAATGATTTGTGGCTGAATGGTGGCAGTGGTTATGTCCCAAAATCATACATCATATCTTCCCAAAGAATATTAATTATTATTATTTCTAATTATTATTAATTATACACTTTTTCATTTCACATATCTTTATGGCAGAGAAAAACTGCAGTACCTAAAAGTGCCAGTGCACAACACAGACTGTAACGTAACTCCTACTTATGCAAGTCGCTAATGCAATCTATAAAGTAACTTATATTTATGAAAATTAATTAAATAATTAATATGTAGGGGCAGAAAGGTGGCTCCGCTGGGGTAAGCACCGCTACCTCACAGCAAGAAGGTCCGGAGTTCAATACCAGGGTGGAGCTGCCTGAGTCCTTTATGTCTGGAGTCTGCATGTCTGTGTGGGTTTACTCCAGGTACTCCGGTTTCCTCTCACAGTCCAAATTCAGGTGTTAGGTTAATTGGTGTCTCTAAAGTGGCCCTTGGTGCGTGACTGTGCCCATGACTGTGTGTGTTTGCTGGGTTGGGCTGGCCCGTGCCCCCTTGTGGACTTTGTGAAGTGTATTATATTATTATAATGGATGGGTGGATGGATGGATAAATTTGTAAACAAAACATCAAAACTTGACAAATAATATTTAGAGCAGTTGAAATATACCTGCCAAACCTTTTTTCATTGGACTAGCTGTTTATGGCCATAACGTTCAAACGCAAAGACTTAATTTCCTAGATTTCATTTCCTAACTTAAGGCCTTGTTCGTGAACAAGCATTGATGTGAAAGTCATGAAATGACACATAGCTGTATATTTAGACTTAACATCAAGGTACAACTACAAAATCTTAACCAAACAGGAAACATACCAAATATAATCATTAATAATTATATATAATTATTTAGACAAGCATACACTGATTTGTGAAAAGTAAAAAAAAAAAAAAAAAAAAAAAAAGTATTACAGCAGCTGCTAGCCTTCTTACCGCCTTTTAAAACACTCTGTGGCTGCTAACGGTGTATCCGGTACATCTTCAGCACATGATGATGAAACTGTTCCATCATCAATATTGATCAGGATCAGGTCATCTGCCTCCTGAGATGGAAAACAAACGGACATGTCACATCAAACATCAACACAGTTGACAGACAGAACTCTTACTGTTTTACTGTTAAATTAAAATATGCCATACATCAAAGCAGGAATACTATAATTGTGGACACGGGTGTGGAACGTATCGTTTATGATAATATCTTATTACAATGATGTGGGAGCTGACATTTTCAAGTATGTAACCCACTTTGCAAAAAAAGAACCAAAAACGAGCCAGTAAAGCTCATGTATTCCGTGCCTCAGGTAGGATGGCTTTCCTGCACATGGAGTGTAACAGTGTGCTAGCGCAACACACCAAGCTAGCTTTCTACCTGAAGGTGCATGACTGAAGTTAAAAATGAGTGAATCACCAGCTCCAGGAGACAAAATACAGACACCACCAGCCCCAAAGCAAATGTCATTGAGGTGGTTAAAAGATGAACTGGGCAACAATGTGTGAAATCGATTGCTGTTACAAAGATCGACAACTAAATAATTTCACCATCTGCAAACTAATCACCATGCAGAACACAAAGAAGACAAACTTTGGAAATCCGTTGTCCGCGACATAAACCAGCCAAGGTACCGGAATAAAACACAATCAAAGCAATAAAAACTTTGTAGCAACAGATGGCAAGACATGACAAATGTTGTCCCCAATTACATCACGAAAAAGACGGTGTCAATTCAGGCGAGAAAGTTGGGTTCAAACAAGTTTTGAATACTTTAAACCTAAGATATAGATTTTTTATATCCGTATTACACACCCCTAGTTTCACTGTACTATACTGCTCACAAAAATGAGAGGGTATTTCATTTTGTAGTATCCCATAAGTTTTGTGAGCAATATATTCATGGCCTAACAATATTATACATAAGCATGGATGATATTTTGTGTTCTAAAACTGAAGCAAACCTTTAATAGAACACATCTATAAAAAAGTCAAGCCCAATGTGACCCTTCTTACTGTGGCCACTTCCTCAAAGTGCTGCCGGTGGCATCCCATAATGTAAGCTGTAGGTGCCATAAGGAAATCCAACATCTGTCGGGAGAGGATGGGCACGAAGGGGTGCTGCCAGTGCAGTGGATGAATGTAGAGCATAAAGCACTCAGCAACCAATGTGAGCCTGGCCCAGTCCGAGGAGAAAAACACAACCTTTTGCTCTGTCAGGATGCTACAGATCACCTGCAGACATGAGGAAAGAGCTCATTAATAAACTCACAGATACATCTTAGATGTCAGAATGTACTGTTTTTTTTATTCTTAATGGCACGTGTTTATATCCATCAATCAGTTGCCAGGGCAACTCAAATAAACTTAGCAATGGTAATGACCTACATACATACATACCCACACATAGTCGACTTATCAGGAATCATTCTTTACTTTCCCACTATTTTTGTACAATATAGGTATCATGTATTTAGATTATCAGTGGTTACAAACCTGTAAGATCTGCTCAGGACGAAAGCAAAGGAAGGGTATATGAAGGTCCAGGTTCACAACTGGACGGTCAATGTCTTCTCTAGGTGGAAGAACGATCTGAAGGGGTTTCAGGTTAAAAGCCTATAAAGAGAATATGTAATAATATGGTAATAATGTAAAATGCAGAGATGGGTAGATGCTAAGTTTTTGGTTCTGAAGTGATTCCAGTGCTGACGCTGATACATATTCTGATACCCGATTTTTTTTTATTGTTTACACTTACATATTATGATTATTATTGTCAAGTCAAGTCAAATAAATTTATATAGCACTTTTTACAATGGTGCATTGTCTCTAGGCAGCTTTACAATATTATATTATCTTTAAATGTCAATCCCAATTTGAGCAAACCTAGAGCAACAGTGGAAAAGAAAAACTCCCTAAATGTAAAAAAAGAGGACCAAGACTCAAAAAGGGACTCCTTTTTGAAATCCTCCTTGGTTGGCCTAGACGTTAACTGAAATATTTGAGTTTGTATCGATAGTAAAATTAAGCAAATAGTAACAACTAAACTAATTATATAATGTATAAAAGTGTAAAAGATTTGAATTATTGGAGGCACATCTTCTCCTTATAACTATAACTATAACTATATATATATATATATATATATATATATATATATATAAAACTATATTATTTTCGATACTGTGTTTAAGATTACAACCCAGGCTAAAATAAGCTCCACACAAACATCATCCCAGGTAAACCAAAAGCAAAAACTGTTGCTCACATTGTTGCATGCTCATGATAAGCTGTGGAATGGAAACTGGATTGGTAAAAGGATCAGCCCTTCCTGCCCAAAAACGGATAAGTGAAGAACGTTAATATCAAACCCAATAGGATGGCTATATGGACCCACCTCCAGGAAAATGTATAAGTGGCTTTAGTAAACTTGTGAAAAAAGCACAAACACATTCCAACATGGCTTCTTCACAGGAATTGTTTTTTTTTCTCATGCATCTCCACTGCTTTATTCCCTGTAGCTGCCCCATAATCTTTAAAACCCTGATGCTCACGTACAATGCCAAAGATAGCCCAGCTCCTTCTTACTTAATCAAACCTCGCTCTGTACCTCGTACCCTTTGCGACACAAGTTCACAAGTCTGACTCGACTGGACCTACCAATCAAGATTAAAGAAAGACAAGCATCAATTACTTTACCGTAGTGAAATGAACTTTTACCGTAGGTCTGATTGGCTAACCACCTTGCTGTTGACTAAAGACTCACCTCTTCACCCAGCTGTTTGCATTTTACGTCTGGGGCTATTGCTTTATTTTTTTACTAGTATGAGGTACATGAAGAATATAAAGCACTTCTGTCTGTTTTGTCGCTCTGGATATGGGGTTTGCAAAATGCTTTAAATGATCTAAGGTGGTGTTTAGAGCCCTCGTACGGCGGCTTACCACTTGCAGCTGTCCAGGTGGTGGGATAGGCACTAGTGACAGTTTGGCAGAGAATTCCTTCACCTGCTCTTCAAACTCAGTCATCCGACACGTCTTCAGCTGCACCAGGAACCTAAGAGCATTTTCAAAGTGAAAAATGCTAAAAGTATGGTTCAGATTCATTAAATAACAAATATGTTTTAAGCAGTGGCAAGGATACTCACGAGGATAGGCAGTCTCTAAGGGCACTGTAATAGGGGTATTTGGAGATAACACAGATCCCAAAGGCTGTGTACAGTCGTAGAGCTTTGGAAAAATGGCGACCATTCTGATATGCTGTACTATCCAAGAAAAACTGAAACAAATATTGTTTAAATACATTTTTGGCCTTTATTGATCATTTTTATATAAAACACATGCAATATCACACTGAAGTACT
>JAVSBV010120489.1:0-19284 GCA_033117975.1 Parotocinclus spilosoma | reverse complement strand
ACTGTGCTTTTCTTTCAAAAATAAGGAAATTTCTAAGTGACCCCAAACTTTTGAACGGTAGTGTATGTATATATATAAAAACTATAAAAAAGGAGAAAAAGGGAGAAAAAGACCTCTGCGGGCCCAAGAGAGGTGGCCCGGTGGTCCCGTCCTTCGCCAAGCGGGACAGAGTCATAAGGGTTGCCTGGCGTCTATCCCGCATACGTGGGTCCTAACACCCCTTTTATAACAATAAGACTGATTCTTGTAACCATTTTTCTCTTTTTGTTATTCTTTGTCTTTTCAAAACACCATTACTGTTACCATGCATTAAAGGTGCAATTAAAGCTACTACTCCGATCCGATAATGTGCCCTCATGGGCAAGATACTACCAGAGCAATGCGAAAAAAATGGTTTACAAGCCAGTCATAACAAGCCAACTTGCCCTATTCCTGTTTAACTACATTTACTTGTCAGAAGCAGAAATGCAATATAATAAATTGTCCTTTTTTAATTGGAAAAAAACATATAAATATTTTGACAATAGATAAATTGTATAGACAAACATGACTGCCATATATGTATATATAACAGGAAAATGCCTTTACATTACCTTTACATTAAATTTTTTATTCAGTCATCTGGGCTGCAAGCAGTGCAAAAAAAAACATGTTTTACAGTTCATATGCATGCATTTGCCAGCCAACAAAGTCTACTAGCTCCTGGATCTCTGCTTAAATAAGCGCAATTTTAAGGCTCTCTAGGATGTGATATCAAGTAATTTCAAATGCTGACCCTGTTTTCTGCAACACCATTTATGGTTGGCAAACTGCTGTATTGCCACGCTTACAACTCATGCACAAAGTAATCCACAATTGAAAAAACTGGAGAGAAAGGAGAGGACTGCAGCTTCTGTAGTGGTAATGTCAGCCAAACAAGAAACAGTAGCTTTCGCTGCATGGTGAAGTATCTACCTGACACTCTAAGCTTATTGTAAGTGTACTAAGGCATTAACTGCTAAATTGCAGCCACAAAACACACACTTTCACAATAAGTTCTTCCTTATTTCCAGATAAGTGAAGATTGGGTATAGCGTGGCAGTGATTACAGCATGCCAATCTATTTTGATTGTGGGTAAATTGTAATGTGTCTAATGTAGTATAGAGCAAATCAAGCTTTTAATACACTGCTGAATAATTACAGGAAAACTTTGTAATCAGAGTATGAAATTCAACTTCTGAGATATTGATCTGGTGAATTAAGTTTCACTTAAGGATGAACAATGAGATGATACCCAAAACTGGATTGGTTTAATAAATGACAAAATAGGTGCTGGCCATTGACATTTTGTGACATTTTCCTCATCTCTTCTGGCTGATTTTAACTAGTTTGCAGTTTTATTAGTTTGTGATGTCTCCCAGTCTTAAGAGTATGGAGGAGATTGAAGGTCCTTAACCCCTCAGCAGAACCAATATCTGCTCCTTTGAGCAAGAAGGAACAGGAATAACACTGCCAGAGCTCAACAAAATGACTTAAAGCAGGCCACTGGTGTGAATGTGTCTAACCAAACGATTAGAAACAGGCTTCCTGAGGGCCTGACATCCTATAATGGGACCTGTGCTCACTGCCCAGCACCATATAGCTCCATTGTCATTTTCCATAGAACATCATTGGCAAATCCATGACTGGCACCTTGTGACATTCACAGATGAGATTAGTTTCATCTGAGAACATGTGACAGATGTAATGGGATCTGGAGACATTATGCCACCTGCAACATCATTCAGAATCACTGGTTTTGGTGTGGGTCAGTGATGGTCTGGGGAGAAAACAATGATACTCTGACTACTATTAGCCATTTCATGCAAGAAGTCAATTAGATATCATATATACTGGAGTAATCCAGTGGAATACAGCCTGACCTAGATCTGAACCTGAAGTGCAACATGAGCTAAATCTGAATCTGACCTAATGGCATCAGTAGGTCTGAACCTGACTTGATGGTGTAAGTAGATGTGAACCCAACCATCTACTGTGTCAGTAGATCTTTATTTTTAAATGAATGGTGGCCTAAATTTAAATTGAATGAAACACTTAAAATTGTAGAAACACAATTCAGTGCATTTTAAACCATTAAAGCATGTTCTGTATATTTCACCCAAAAAATATACAGTATTCATTTGTACTGTCTGGGGATGAGAAAAATACATAAAAAAATTTCACCTTCATTATTTAATAATTCATACATAAAAAGGTTATCGCATAGTTATCGGCACTATACTGCATGACAACACCCAGCCTCATGTGACAAGAATATGCAAGCAGTTCTTGAGGGATGAAGGAATTGATACTATTGAATAAGCACCCCTCTGCTCACCTGATCTAAATGCAAAAAAAGCACCCTTGGGATGCGTTGGTCCATCCGACACTGTCAGGCTACACAGAAGACTGTCCAGGAGTTCAGTGATGACCTGGTCCAAATCTGGGAGGAGATTCCCCAAGACACCAGTAGTCATTTCATTAAAAACATGCCCTGATGTTGTTAAGCATGCATACAAGCCTATGAAGGCCATACAAACTACTAAGTACCATTTTGAGTTGCTGCAGTGGAATTTTGAATAAATGGACTAGCCTGCTGCATACTTTTTATTACTTTAAACTCTGTAGTGTGATAATTATAATCAAACAATCATTTTGTTCCTAACACATTACCCAGTCTGTATGTACACTGCTCACAAAAATTAGGGAATATTTTATCATAATTGTTGTGAGCAGTATATTTCAAACCAGTTACCGAAAACAAAAGTAAGTGTCATGAAAAGCCAGTTTATATATTACATCGATGTGTTTGGAGACATGCACAGCGATGGACTTATTCTATTACAGGCTGTAACAACTGAACATATTGTACAGTGTATGTGAATGCACCAGGAAGATGGGCTGTACATGCAATCATCATGCCGTCATCTAACGTCATGTCCAGGGTTTAAAGCTTCTTTCTTTAGGTTGTTAGCCCACCTAAAAAAATCAATGCACATTACACTTAGAAATCTGGACGGCTTAAATCTGCTTATACTGAAAAATTGGTGTTAAGCAATTAAAAGCAAAGCATTTCCTGCTTGTTATTCAGGATGCCAGTTCATTGTGTGCTTTTGCCACCCTGGGCTTGCTCAATTTGGAATAGGCCTTTTAAAATAATATAAAATTGTACTTTTATATATTGATATATGTATTTATATTTTATATATAATACTTTTAGTATTAATAATACTAAATTTACTTTAAATTTACTTTTACTAAAGTTACTTTAAGACAATGCACCATGGTAAAAACACTATATAAATAAATTTGACTTGACTTGACTTGTTAATGCATTACCCCAGGATCCCTCAGGGACTGGTGTTTCCAGCAGATGGCTCTTACCACTGAGCAATTGGAGCTGCTCTAGTGCTATTATTTACATTAGAATGGATGTAGAAAGAATTTAGCTCATCCAGGTGAGAGAAACTGCAAACTGCAGTACAGATGGTGTAGGTAATGGCATGCAGCCAATTCTGCAGGCATCATTAGTGTTTCTGAACACTGTCACAGTGTGCACTTGACTGTTTAAGTGGTCTTAACTGGCTTTTTTTTACTGTGCCCTGTTCTTGGGTACAAAAGTGGTAGTTATTTGGACACCTGTTAATCACAGTGTCTGGGTGCAATAACATAAAATTTTGCTAAATAAATAAATGTACACTGTTACAGGATTTATTTTTCCTGTGGCAGCATACAACTTTTCAAGGACTCATTTTGCTCCAACGAGCTCAGTACGTTACCAGAGATTAGTCCTTTAGTAATATACCACCAAGTAACAAAAAAGGTGGGCTAGTATAGACATTATAATCCTGCTTGTAGCTCTCATTTAAAGGGGTGGCAGAGTCAAAAACAGTAAGACAATTAAAGGATAAGTTGTCCCCCTTTTTATGAAATGCATTAGTGTATGTGCTTTACAATAGCCAGTGCAGGTGGATAAATTAGGGAAGCTAAACAACCAACACAATCTATGAAATACACTGCTCACAAAATATATAATCCCCTAATTTTTGTGAGCAGTATTACACAAAACAAAAATATTCTAATATTCACAAAAAACTACTATATATTGTGCACGGACAACACAAATGAAACTACCAATGAGAGAGCCAAAATATTTACCCGTTTCTGATGGCAGCATTAATGCAAAAAACTACAATCAGAATTTAGAACAACTAAAGTTGTAAAATCTTAGCCCATTTCTCCATGCAGAACATGGTATACACCATGCAGAACAGTCTGGATATTGATGGGTTTTCTCACATAAACTGATTTCTTCAGGTCTTTTCCACATCATCTCCGTTGGATTATGATCAGGACTTCAATTTGGCCATACCAGAGGATATAATATATTCTTCTTTAACTTTTGCAATTATCCTATTGCAAAATAAATTCATTGTCCAATCAATGATGCCAAAAATGTCAGACATGGTCGGATATGATGATGGGGCAGTGATTGCTCTCAGCAAGTGATAATTGTGTAAGTGGCCTTTGACAACAGCATGGTCTTAGAGATGACTGATGCAGGTACTACTAAAATACTGTAACAGTTGTGCTGCATTACATCAATCCATCCATTCATTATCTTCCGCATAATCCACATGGGGTCGCGGGCCAGCCAGTGCCCACCCAGCAACTCTTGGAACAAGGGCAGGAACAACCCTAGAAGGGGCACCAAAACATTGTAGGGCACACACACACAGTTACACACTAAGGGCCACTTTAGAGACACCAATTAACACGCATGTCTTTGGACTTTGGGAGGAAACCAAAGTACTCGGCGTAAACCCAAACAGACACAGGGAGGACATGTAGACTCCACACAGAAAGGACCCAAATCGTTCCACCCTGGGATTGAACCGGGGACCTTCTTGCAGTGAGGCAGCAGTGCTACCCACCGAGCCACCGCTTGTTGAGTTGTCTGTACTTGTGTGCATGGGATTAGCAGACCGTAACTTCTCAGAATTTGTGACAATGCCAGGACTGTCACTGGAGAACAAGGTTTCTCTTCAAAGCAGAATGATCTCTGACGGGAACAGGGTACTATACTGAGGTGTTATATTTGGGATGTACACCTCAGATATAGCTTGTTAAGTTGAGATGGCAGACACAATAAAAGTAGACTGGAATAAAAGGTCAGGCTGTGGCTCATAGTGATATGGAAGACTACACATTTACTGTTATGTGAAGATTCACAGTCAGTTAAAGCAGACATTAGGGTTAACCACAAGAAATGGCTTATGATATCTCTTATAGGATATGGTTGTGGGTTTTATTTTATTGTTTGCTTTGTGTTTATTACAATTTTGAAGTGGTAATAGTGTAGCTTCATGATAGTCAGGAAACTACGCCCGGCAGGAGACAGTACTTTTGACTTTTATGTTTGTTGTCATAAACATGTACTCAGTTATGAGGTTATTGAGTACATCTACCATGGACTCATACAGGGAGCGAGCTAATAGGGTGTGATGGAGTCCATTGATTTTACCCTCTAAAATTTTCGAGATTTTAATGCAAATGACTGGCACTAGATGAACTACTTTATAGGCTGACAGGAATGCTGCATACACAAAAATCTCTTCCACCCACTCTGTGCATTATCAACACAAATGAAAATGTATTAACTAATGGAATACATTGCTAACACTGTGAAACATTTTAGGCTTTGGAGGGCAGACTTTATAAGTAGATTTCAGTTTTGTCTAGTGGGGATTCATAGGCTGAAAGCAGCATGCATAATGAACTGAATGTAAGTAATGCGCTTTCCTGTTTTAAAATAATTGAAAACTTGAAAACCAAAAAATTATCATAACTGATATTTTTATCAGCATGAGAAACACATTCAATTGCTTCTGCATTTTGGGTAAAACACATATGAAGTAAGAAGGCCTCACTCAGTGGGCTTTAAAGTTGAAAAAAAAATCAATATAAAACAACTGAGAACTAAGTTCTTTCTAAAAGTAAAAAGTAAAAATATGATAGCAGTTGAGAATTAAATCATAAATGTCACAATATGCAGCTTTCGGATCAAAAATGCAGCTTTGTTTTCATCTTATGTCAGTTATCCATTTTCCCACATTGAATGAAGATGCTGTATGAAGCCTGAATGCTTTTATATTCTGTGTATCTATCCACAATCTTGCATACGTTTACCATAGGCTGTGTGATGGTCCATCTCAGATAAAACCCACCCACCTCTCAATGGAAGCTTGGTATAAGGGAAATCAATTTGATTTCCAGTGTTTTGAGTCTGTTATGCTAATGTCTTATTTGTATTAAGTGACTGCTTTGTGCTGAGCTACTGGACCCATTTTCCAAAAGGTAGCCTGAAGAGACATTTGTTTTTTTCTTCCTGTTTCTTCCTTGTTCTTGCTTTCCTTTTTTCAATGTCATGCACATAATACCTTCTCAGTAGTAAGACATTGGGGAAAGGAGCAATGAATGAAGATATGAAGTGAGAAAAGAGAGATTTGCTGAACAACAATTGCTCTGTTTAAACAGAGGTGGTGAGCTGTAGCAGAGGGAAAACGAGTGCAGGGGGCACGTATTGATTGTTCTTCCTGATTATCTTCCTTGCAGCTTGACTTATCAAAGTGGCAATTATGTAGAGTTTTATGATTTTTGCTTCAGGCATCCCTGCAATACTTTGTTTTTCCTTGCTTTTCTTTCAGATACTACCCACATCTCTTCAGTCTTTGCTTGATATAACCAAAATCATTTTCCATTTCCCACTCTAATCATGGTATTGATTAAATATCTTTAAATATCTTTCTCAGTTGGTTTATTTCCTTTCTTTTTTTCGGTCTTGCGCTCCCTACTTTGCTTGATCTAGTCAATGATTAATGCCTGTCTCTTGAGGTTGGCATGTCTTATCCAGTCAACATCCATCTTACACCCATACAGTCCTTGTGCTGTGCACATTTGATCCTCTTGGCTCAGTGAGAGAATTAAATGTATTAGGGGCAGTCGGGGTGAAAGAGAAGGAGTCAAAATGTCAGAGATTTATGAAGCTGTAATAAGAAGAGTGCTCCATCATTTCAGAGTTAAGATATAAGGACACAAAACTTCTGTATTTCAGGGAATATTACTGCCTCAGAGGTTCTATTTCAATCGACAGGGTGCTGGTGCCTGTTTTGGAACCTTAACTATTTGCCTCTTAGCCAGAAATTTGCTCCCAACTGATCTTGAATTAGGAGCTCTCAGCAGACTGAGGAGGTGACATTTTGTTTCCACGATATTAACAAGCTAATACAATTACACTCAAATGTACTTCCTTCCAGAATATGGATGGAAATTATTAAACTAACTGCACCTCTATTTCCATAATTTAATCCTGATTTGTTCCAGCATATTTAAAATGGGTTATGACTGGTCCTCCTGATTAGTTACATGCCCCAGTAAAATGTTGCTGCAAAACACTAAAATTACAGTGCTAAAAGTAAGTTTTATTTTTAGGATATGCTCCTAAAATTCTTTACAGGCTCTACATTTCTCATAATGGAAGCATCTTTCCAAATGCTTAAATGCTTTTAGTCAAAGCCAGTGCCTTTCTCATTGGGTAACAGATATCCTCAAATATGGATTCAAAAGAAAGTCTGCCACGTTGCAGACAAAGTACAGTTATTATAGTTTATAGCTATATGTTTAGTTAATGCAATGAATAAAAAATGTTTTATGTTAATTGTTCTTCATTTTTCATCCATGGCAGAGTAACTCCCACTTGTGTCTCATCATTTAATCTATGTAGTAACAGTCCTATTTTCAGGTGCTGGTGTACATGAACTTTTTTATGCATGCTTTAGCCAAAAGAAACAACAGATTACACATAATGTAGTACAAAAAAGTAGTCTATTTAACTGAAATTCTGTGGAGTGAAAGTCAAAATCACCCATGGTCCCTGGTTCCCCGCCCCCGTTAGAGGCTTTTTTGCGCTCGTCGCTCTCAGTACCCCAGCCCACTCGCCGCTTCCGTTTTCTTTTCTTTCTTTTTATGATTTTGTGATGCAGGCACCTTAGTGGGGGTGTTGTGGACTCTCGGCTCCCAGGCCTTTTTTGTGGGCTCTCGGCTCTCAGGCCGACCCCTCTGGACCCTCGGCTCTTAGGCCGACCCCTCCGGACCCTCGGCTCCCAGGCCGACCCCTCTGGACCCTCGGCTCTTAGGCCGACCCCTCCAGACCCTCGGCTCTTAGGCCGACCACGCAGGATCTTCGGCACCCAGGCCGACCCCACTGGATCTTCGGCTCCCAGGCCGATCCCACTGGATCTTGGGCTCTCAGGCTGACCCTGCTGGATCTTCGGCTCCCAGGCCGACCCCGCTGGATCTTCGGCACCCAGGCCGATCTTGCTGGATCTTCGGCTCCCAGGCCGACCCTGCTGGACCTTCGACTCCCAGGCCGACCCCGCTGGCCCTTCGGCTCCCAGGCCGACCCCGCTGGCCCTTCGGCTCCCAGGCCAACCCCCTGCTGGACTATGGGCTCTATGCCTCCACCTGGACCCGTTAGGTCTCGCCCCCCTTCGCCCATACGGGTCCTTTGGGGGGGGGGTCACTGACACTCCCACAGGCTGCGTCAGCTACGCAGCCGCGTCACACCACTCATGATCGCCAGCTGGGACTGCTTTAGCGCCCGTATAAGACTCGCTTCGAGCATCATACGGGCGCAAAGCTATTGAGTTATCTGTTTGATATTCCCTTTTGTGTTCACGCCCTTAAGCGTGCCTTTTAGTTTCGTTTTCCCTGTTCACAATAAACCCTCTGCCTGCACTGCATTTGTCTCTGCTCCTTCATCCCGGCGTTACACAGTGGTACACGCTAGATAGGGCACAAGAACATCTCAGCATTCTATAAAAGAATCACCCGACCCTCACATTGCAAGCCCCTACTGGGGTTCAAACTGAGCCACCGGAGCTACAAATAGCAGGTTATGGAATTAAAATTCACCATATGTCACAGCAGGAAATTCGGACAGCTGGTGCTCAGACAACAGAGTTATAATAAGAATAAAGTTATATTTATGACCAGGATTACAACAATCTGTGAATGTTGAGCTTCTGTTTAGCTTATATTTGCTGTGGATATTAGAGTAATTTTACAGCAATTTTCCACTGATGTTGGGTTTTGCACCAACCCGGAACTCAAACCAATTTACAGGTGTAGCTCGTAGCAATTATTATAACAGGGCTGTATTTCCAGGAAATTTGTTTAGCCTTTTTCAACACTGACATTTCCCAAACCAAGATTTAGGGTCAGAGAGTTTGCTGCCTCTCGCACAAGCTTCACAGACTGCCTTCCACTTACCTGGACTTTTGTAAACTTGCTTTTAGTTAACTAGTAATTATGGATGCTTGTTTCATATGACATGCCGACAGATACCACCTAAAGCAGAACAGTTATACAATAATGCCAAGCTCATTCTCAGCCACATTTGTTATTGATATATTGTGTGAAAAGGGCTTAACGGTTATAGAAATTGACCGATTTTATATATCCCAATCCTCTCATATAAAATCGCCATTGTTTTGAAAATGTTTGCAAACATTGGGTTTTTTATTCACAGCTTAAAGCCTCTCTATTTTCTGACCTAACAAAGTGATTTATTCCAGTTTCTTATAGATGGAGTATAAAAATTGGAGGATGCTTTGACTGGCTTATATGGTTTATATTCGCTACAATATTGCCATGACTACATTTTTATGCATACTTTAATCTAGATCCTTATGAACTGGCTGTACATGAACGATGCTTTAATTAGATGAACTTGAGTCAGGAGAGATTGAACAAGGTGGTGTGCTTATACTGTACGTGTACTGTTTATATGTAAGGTCATTTTTTTTAACAGGCATCAATAAAACAAGCTTTCACAAACAGATGAAAGAAGCACACAACTAAATGTGTTACTCAGTTGTATTCAATGTAAGGACACCACATACACCATGAAAGGGATAAAGTTACAGCTTGCAGCGTCAGCTTGAAAACTATATTAACATTCTGAACTTTGCTTAAGGTGTTTCCTAGACAAGGGAAGATTTTAAATGGGGAGATTTTAAATGATTTCAACATTACGCTCATGTTGCGGGAAATGTGGAGTGCCCTTTAAGTTTAAATAATCAGTCTCTGTAAATTCATTCTGGAGAATTCTTTTTAGGAGATTTTAAGTTTTAAAAAAGTATTTACATATCTGTATTCTAAAAGCGGTGGTATGCTAATATGGGGGATGGGATTAACCGTACAGTTGCAGGCGACTCTTGGTCACTTGATGGATCATCGATCTCCACACATTTCTCTTCTTCATCGATGTGAGCCATAAAGTATTTTGGCAGGATATTAGAGTACTTTGCCATTGCTTCCACTACCCCTCCCCATTTATTCGGGCTTGGGACTGGCGTGCAGCTGTTTCCAGTTATACGGCTGATGTGGTTTTGCATACACAAGTCAATTACAATTTGAAGATTCCAATTAACCTAACACGCATGTCTATGGACTGTGGGAGGAAAGCGGAGTACCCGGAGTAAACCCATGCAGACACGGGGAGGACAGAAACCACACAGAAAGGACCCAAACCGCTCCACCCTGGATTCCAACCCAGGACCTTCTTGTTGTGAGGCAAGCGGTGCTACCCACTAATTAAAAATATTAATTCATATAATATATATATTTATTAAATACATTTTGAATATAAACTGGTGTTAATTAATGAACTGCATGTATTCACAATATAACAACCACATTGCATTGCATGGACAAAAATTAACATTATCACATAGCCGCCTCATAGCTATAGTCTTTTTAGGCTACTTTAATGTAAATATAAAGGGTGCAAACGGCACCTCTATATATGAGCTACCTCATATAATAGGAGATATGTTGCTGTGATATGTTAGGTTAATTGGTGTTCCTAAAGTATCTCTAAGTGTGTGTATGAATGTGGGCACTACAATGTACTGCCACTCTGTCTAGGGATGTTCCCTCCTTGCACCCTTTTATGTCTGCTAGGCACTGACTTTCCTGTGACCCTGATCTGGATTAAGCAGAAATGAATATAATGATGATGTCATATAATATACAATGCCCATAAATGTGTGCATGTTTATAACATACAGAATAGCAGTGAGATAAGATTTTAATATTGAAAACATAGATAATCAATATGTGGCAGGCAGTAGTAAATAAATTAACATATTGGATAGACCGAACTATCTTAGCTATTTAATCAATACTTGGTAAACTACAGTATCCTATATAGCATTGTTGAGTAAGGTACTGTGGGACTGTGGTGGCCTGGCTGTTAAGGTTCAGTATAGACCAGAAGCACCAGGGTTAAAATCACACTGTTGGGTATTGGAACAAGATCCTTTACCCTCAACTGCTTGGCTTGTAAGACTGTATCAGTTGTAAGTCACTCTGGATAAGGAGGTATATAACACATTGTTGCACACCATCCAGATCAAATAACATGCATCAATGGTGCAAAGTCATGCACTGATGAGCCTTGGGCCCCCAACAATGACCAGTTTTCAGTTTGTCTATGTACAGACCACTGGCAGTAAGTTCTCACCACTGCTGACCTGAACCCCGCAAGCCTTGTCTTTTCACAGATATTCCAGTCATCTTCTCCTAACAATTAGATTAAATAAAACTGACTGTGCGAACCAACATTTCACTTACCATCTAATATAACTCAGATCTTGACATGTGCAGTTGTAATGAGTTATTAATCACTGTTCATTATTTGACCTGTGAGTAGTCATAATGTTTTGGCTCATCAGTATATAATTTTGCATTTGTGCATGATTAATATTGGCAGAGAAAATACTCCACATGCTTCTGGGTCCAGCTAGACACAGAAGTGATGGTAATGAAGTAATCAACACCCACACTTTGCAGGACTGAATCTTTTGGTAAACTGCACAGCGCTGGAACAGTGCACAACAGTCACAAGTAAATTTGTCTTCTGAAAACACTCTAGACATTTTTAATCAGATGAAATTCTTCGGAAAGTTGACTTGAATAAGAATGAGTCGAAAATGAGTTATGTCTTGTGCAGTCAGGCAGCAGCGGTAGAATATGCATCCCATGTATTGGCATAATGCGTTGTCCTCACTCAGTTCTGCATCATATTTCCACTCTCTGCACAAGAATGAGCGTTCTTTCTTTCTCAGGGTGTGTGTTTTCACATGAGTGCTTACAGGTCCTTTGAGACAAGGATGCTGACAAATCTCTGTTAGTGCACATATTGATTCCTCATAGTGACCAACAGCTGATACTTCATACAAATATACACAGATCAGTCTGCTTGTCCCTTTCATGCACTTTGCACTCACACTGCTACAGGCTTTTCAAACTGGGTCATGTGTGTGTGGCACTCAGCATCATATACACTACTGAGTAAAAGTCTTAGTACAGCATTTGTTTAGATATATCAAAGTTTTAGCAATGGCACGATGGCCATATATAACTACACTGCTCATAAAAATTGGGGAATATTTCATTTTGAAATTGTGAGCAGTACATGTCTTAGTTTCTTTACAAGAATACTGCCAGTAATACAGGAAATGTATGTGTAGTATTATAAACTTTTTACAATGTCATGTATTTAGTGTGACCTACCCTAATAGTAGCACCTGGCAGCTTCATCAGGATATCAAGTTGACCCTTCTACAGCCTGAAGTCGTTTGATCTGTAATATTTTTGGAAGGGTAACAGCTGAGAAAGCACTGTTTTGAAAGGGGAACAGGTTAAAAAGGCTAAGATATGATACATCTCACAAAGATTGGAATGAAGATTAGTAGAAAGCAGTATTGTCGAGTGATTACTCCAATCCAATTTTTTGGTTTGGGTCCAATCATCAACAATATGACATTTGTGGCCATTATGCCATCGCTAGCAAAATAAAATCTAATGGTGGCCTAAAAATTTTGCACTCAGTCTGATCTGATCTGAGTCTGATCTTCACAACATGTTTGTAGAAGTGTATCATGACATGAACAAAGAAGATTTTTGAGTAGCTCTGAAAAAGAGTTTTTGATGCCCAACAGATTGGAAAATGTTACAAAATTATTTCTACAATTATCAAACTCCACCAGTAAATCTATAATGTCTGTAGAAAGGAATATACAATATTATACAGCATACACACTAAAAACGACTTTCAATTTCTTTTTCATTTATTTGTCAAAACCAATGTTTAATATTAAATACATGTTGTAAAATGACCTGAAGTGAGATGGTCATATGAGAAAACTCACCAACATCCCAGAAGCTATTCTGTATGGAGAAATTGGCTTAAATATCCATAATGTTTAGTTGCAATTATTGCAGCACAAAGGTTTAAATATTTTGCCACTTACAGATATGTAATATTGGATAATAATCCTCAATAAATATGATCAAATATAATTTGGATATCTCATTTGTGTCACGTTGTCCCCCTTATATACTTATAGAATGCGTATGAAATTGAGAATATTAATCCAGAAGATTCTAGAGGGCTTACAAAATTTCAAGAGAAAGATAAAACAACCAAGAGCAGAGCCAAGCTAATTTTACATTTACCAGACGATCTAATCCAGAGCGACTTAGTCCAGTACATCAACCGCTAGGCTACCACAGTCCCTTATATCCTTATATCCATATCCTTCTGTTCTCTAATGTAGGCTGGTAAAAATCTGATTACTGACTAAATCATATAAACACAAAGCATTCCCATTATCTGATTACCCAAGTGTAAACTCGTTGATGCAATTACTGACAAAATAAGACTTTTGACAGTTATCAGATTATTTAGTTCATGTGATTGTAGTGACTGTTTCTTTGCCCTGTTCATCTTAGCCAGCTAGCCAGTGTGTGTGTGTGTTGTGTGGAAAGATGCTTGGTGAATGTAAAGCAGTAACCTGCAGGCATTGGGTGAAGTAAAATTATTCACTTCCATATTCTCTCTCTCTCTCTCTCTCTCTCTCTCTCTCTCTCTTTCTGCTAGAGCTGACTCATGTGCTGATATACCATAATGCTAAAGCTAGCATGAGATTAATACAAAACTGAGAGATGAAAATACTCTTAATTCATTTATTTTAAGCACAAAATGTTTTGTACAATGTATTTGGTGGTTATAATCCTTCAAAATTAGCAGAAATTGTGGCATTGCAGAGTCTGAAAATGTTAGGTAATGTGTCTTTAAGACTATTTAATGGCATTTTTCAGGTGTTTATATTTTTTACTTCATTCAGTTACTTGTGACAAACAACAAAAGTTTGGAACTGTCTGTGTTAAACCACAAGAAATATTGCAAATCTTATAATGCCAATTAATTTCTGAGCCAATTCTGATCTTTTTCGATATGCTACATGATCACTTTCCCATTGTAAAAACTTGCACTTAATCCAATATGGCTGCTATAAGGATGGCAACCAAGTTCCAGACATAGTCTAAAAGATATGCCTCCTCACCTATTACTTGTTGGGATTTTCCATTTTGTTTCTGAAATAGAAAATCTGCTGCACAAAAATCAACATATCATGCAGAGGTTGTTAAAAGAAACCACTAAGCTAGTCTGTGTGAGGCCAACTGTGGCTATTTAGTACTTCACAAGACACTAAATGCTCAGGAAATTTGTACTTCACTTCATAGCTATTAAGTGAACAGGCTAAAGCTGTAAACCAGCTTCTGATGTTGCTAGAAAGAAACCAACTAGGAAGTGGTTAAGGTACTGGACTATGGACCAGAAGGTTCAGGGTTCAAATCCCACCTCTACCACAGCTGGGTCCTTAAGCAAGGCCCTTATCCCACAATTGCTTGGATTGTAAGCCTGTATTAATTTGCAAGTTGTTCTGGATAAGGGCATCTGCTAAATGATGTAAATTTAAACAAAACTAACAGAAAATGAAAAAAAATTGCCCATGCGTATAGTTCATTTAAATATAATGGTTCGAAACTTTCTCCTTTCTCGTCCACTGCTCCCTTTCACTCTCTGTGCTGTGCTACCCTGTCTCTTCATCTGTTTCTTGTTATCTCTCTATGTCACACTGTCCTGAGTGTGCCCTTACAGCCAAACATTCTGCTACCTCATTAGCTTCTTTTATGAAAGAGGAGATGAATTTGAAAAATGAGACAATAGAGTACATGGATTAGTCTAAGCTCATATCAGCCACCCCACATAAGCCTATGAGTGCTCTATGGTCTCAATTCACTTCCTCTTTCTCCCTCTCTATTTGTGGTACTTTCCATTTCTAATCTTTTTAGTTGCCGTCTGGTCTTCCTTTTCATTTGCCCTTTGTTTATTTAAAACACATAAACTGGTATTAATTATATGGCAATAAAGAAATAACAGCGAATGTAGTGGAAAATCTATAACGTAGATCATACGTGGCTTTTCTTTGGGTACTCCGGTTTCCTCTTACATTCCAAAGACAATAGGTTAATTGGTGTTTCCAAAGTGCCCTTAGTGTGTGGATGTGTGTATAAGTGTGTCTGCCCTATGATGGATTGCTTTTATTGTTTACAGTTGTTCATATTTTGCACCCTGATGATCTACCAAACTGTTTTGTGCATTTTCTTACTTTTGAGACACTGTGTAAATGTATGTTTTTTACATATTTCAGAGTTTCCAGTTTCGTGTTGTAACATTATGTAGGATGGTAGTTGTTTGTTCATCACCCCACAATTGTCTGTTATTGCGGTTAATAACAGGACAGACTAGAATGTCATCCTTACCACAAAAGGGGGCCAAGTTATGCACTACCATGACTAAATGCCCTGACACTGAACCCCCTTGCACATATGTCATTTTACTTTACACATGGAATGGTCACTATAAACACAAGCCAGGGTCCAAATCCCAGCTAAGCAGGAAATTGGGGAACCGTTCTGGAAATTAATACTGCTTGTTTAAATCAAAGATATAATTACATACGAGACAGGCATAAAGATAAAGAGGAAATGAAAAATATAAATGAATCATATGACAGGCTGATTTAATGCAAAATTCCTCTGCAAAAAATTCTAGGATTTAGTGATAAACCTTTTTTCCCCACTGAGATTATCTGATCTATTAAGTCACACTATGTCCTACCCTTTTCTATCATGGAGACACGTTTGCACACATAATGATGTGGAAAAGCCATTTGTTTTCAAATCAGAGTGTTTGGAAGGTGCTACATCACACAATGATTCACATGCAAGATTGTATTGTGTGAAGTGAATAAGCATGGCAAAAAATAGGAGTCAGGACCAACGTCATTCAAAGATGACAGAGAGAGCAGAAGTAAATTGCATAACAGGCAACCCGGTGGCAATATCTGAATCAAATCTCTTAGCATGGAGATTAACATTCAACACAAGAGCCCCAGCGCAGAACCTGACAAACCTGAAAGCAGCAAAAGACTTGAGGGGAATCTTGCTAAGGCACCTTTAGAAGCTGGATGTGGAACTGATGGAGACATGTGTAAGCAGGATGAATAAAGAACACAGCTTGATCTAGTTTGGGTGAAATCATAGCTCACAGAGTAAGATGAGACAAAGCCCATGTGTTCTTGCATTCTAGTACATTTAGACAGATGTGTTTATATTAAAGGCATTTATTGAGGCCAATGTAAAACAAAGTACACAAGCTCAAGCATAGACAAGTTTATATATTCACGTCTCTGTGACTGGACAAATGGACTTGGGTAGCAACAATACTTAGGTAGTCTGTGGTGTTTAAATGATGATTAATTGGTATTAAGGTACCCAAAATGCCAAGAAAACACTTCATACATACATACTTACATGTGCTGGAGCCCATCTACTTTGACTTTCAACATGTATGACATTTTATATATGCTTTTTTGCATACCTGACTTGTAAAAGAGTGGTTATTTGAGTTAATGCTTTATTTCTATTCTAAAGCATCCACTGCATTCTCTTAGGACCTCTGTCACCAACAAGGCAGTTTTGTTGGTGTTGGAGTTTTTTTTTTTTCTGACCATTCTCTGTAAACCCCAAGTATGTGCATATGAAAATCCCAGTGGATCAGAAGTTTCTGAAACACCAGCCTGTATAGCACCAACAACAATTTCACATTTAAAGTCACTAAAATCACCTTTCTTCTCTATTCTAATGGTCAGATTCAGATTCAGCAGGGCATCTTAATTACATCTACATACCTAAATGCATTGACTCGTGATTGGCAAAGGGCACAACAATGACAGTTTGGTGGTGGCAGGATTAGAACTTACAACCTTTTAAACTGTAAGGCATTGTATTAAGCCATGTGTACATTTTATTCTGACTAAAAGGTTTTATAATGATGAATAATTTGCACTTTCCTGTACGTGAACATGTACAGGGAAAAGAAGGGTGCTCAAGTTTATTCCGCTTTTGGCTATTGACATTACAGTTTATTAAAGGCTTTTGGAATAATAAAATAAATAATTTTAAAAAGAAGGTAGCTTAGCTCTGCCTTGCTTGACACAATCATGCTTTGTCAAATCCCTGAAAAGCTTGTTTCTTGTGCAGCCATTGGCTCTATTCTTTTCTCGCTGTATGTTCATACCACCTGATTTCTGCCAAGGACCAGTGACATTGCATTCATATTCTAAGTGAACTGTGACAGTTTGTTAAAAGCTACGTAAAATGCACTTTAAAAAGAAGGGGCCTTAGCTCTGTCATACTTGATACAATTATATTTGTGTCATATACCTGAAAACCTTGTTCATATTACCAAAGAAAGTCAGTGGTTGGTTGATGCATTTAGGGACTTTTCGTGTTCATTGTGTGCATTGCTTTTTGCTACTTATTTGTAATAAGTTGTAAATGGGATTTATGAGTGTATCTGCCTGTCATATTGTAGATAGTACATCTTTGCTTGGCCCCCCACCACCTCTATATTCTCTCTCACCTATAACTATACTGTTCACAAAAAATGGGGATATTTTATTATGGGACATTTCATTTTGAAATAATGAAGTAATAATCCTCCAATTTTTGTGAACAGTATACAAACTGGTTTGTGTCCCCTCAAGTCGTCTCTATTTCATCTAGATGATCTTCTACGTTGTTTTAAATACTTTCTATCAATGCATTTTTGACTTGCATTAAACAAAAGTAACAGATCTATTATTTTTGAAAATGTCTGTAAATTAAAAATGTGTATAACAGTTTAGGATTATAAATGCTCATTCTTCTTAGCTGTATATCTGTAGTGGGTCTTTCCAGTGACATAATAAATTTCATACAATATATCTCTAAGCTATTTAGAAATGGCTTAAGCTTATTTTTTGGACCTAAAATGTAATGTATTTACCATAGACAACTTAGCCAAGCCAATAATTATGTTGTCATTTAAATATATCTGTGTTTTTTACAAAACAAGTGAAAGTTTATAAGAAAGAATTATCATTATTGAAAGCTTGAAAGCAAGCACTTCAAAATTTATTTTATATATAAATTGTTGTGATCCAGACAGTGGGGGCAATTCCAGACTGCCCATTAATAATGGAGGAATCCCATATGTCCACACATGTAAAACTAGATCACCAACTGTAGACAAGTTCCATCTGAGGCCTTGAGCTTTCCTAAAGTCTTCTGGGTAGGAACATACTGTCATTATGTAGAATTATGTTGTCCCAAGGCCTTTTTGCAATATGGTCTATGTTGTGTGTTTCTGTGACCACATATTTGTTATACTTGTTGGGACCATATGTGCTCTGAAGGTTAGAAACATAATATAAATTTGCCCTTGTGCAGACATTAAGATATTTCCAAGTTAAATCGCTTTTTTATCTACAAATAAAGACTTTTTATTTACATCTACTGCTACTATTACTTTAATTACTTAAGGAGCCAAAACATTGTTTTTAAAAGGGTGTTAAAAAGGGTGTGGTTGGGTCAGATATAGCTGTAGTTGTACTATGTTTTTTTTTTATGTGTGTGTCGGGTACATATCAAAGTGTCTGTTATACATTTGGAGTTTGATGAAACCGAACTTTGTGTTAAAAGCAAGGGTGTATAAAGCAAATAGCAAATGCATCTCTTGGGACAAAAGCACACATTTCTGGTCTGAATTTCATGTCTGAATGTATGTTTTCCCAGTAGTGTTTGATTTTCCTGGTGAAAAAAGAAAGGAGCAGAATTTATTCAAAATGGCATGTTAAAACATTAATCAGAGTTTTACATTTTATGTGTAGTGTCAGAATTTTCAGGTAGGGACTATCCATAATAGCACTGAAATAAAATACTCGTATCTACCGTTTCAACAGTTT